>JAMYXO010008113.1:2500-11240 GCA_033310375.1 Conus canariensis
TTTTTTTAATTTTTTTTTTTTTTTTTTTTCCCCCCCCCCCTTTTTTTCCCTTTTTTTTTAATTTTTTTTAACCCTTTTTTTTGGTTTTTTTTTTCCCCCCCCTTTAACAAAAAATTTTAAAATTTTTTTTTGGTTTTTTTTTTCCCCCCCCCAAAATTTTTTTTTTTTTTTTTTTTTTAAAAGAAAAATTTCCAAAAAAAAAAAAAATTTTTAAAAAAAGGAAATTTTTAAAAAACCCCATTTGGTTTTTTCCCCTTTTTTTTTTCCCGGGGAAAAAAAAAAAAAATTTTTTTAAAAAAAAAGGAAAGGGTTTTTTTTAAAAAGGGGGGGGGAAAAAAATTTTTTTTTTTTTTTTGGGGGGGAAAAAACCAAAAAAACCCCAAAAAAAACCCCCCCAAAAAAAAAAAAAAAAACCCCGAAAAAAAACCGTTTTTTTGGAAAAAAAAAAAAAAAAAAAAAATTTTTTGGGGCAAAAAATTTCCAAATTTTTTTCCTTTTTCAAACTCCCAGGGTTTTTTTTGGGTTTTTAAAAAATTTGGGCAAAAAAAAAAAAAATTTTTTTTTTTTTTAAAAACCAAATTTTTTGGTTTGGGGGGGGGGGGTTTTTTTTTTGGGGGTTTTTCCCTTTAAAGGGCCTTTTTTGGGTTTTAAATTTTTTTTTTTTTAAACAAAAGAAAAAAAAAAAGGGAAAATTTAATTTTTTTAAAAAAAAAAAAAAAAAAAAAAAGGGATAAAATTTTTCTTTTTTTTAAAAAAAAAAAAATTTTTGGGGGGGTTTTTGGGGCCCCAATTAAAAAAAAAAAAAAATTTTTTCCCCAAAAAAAAAAATTTTTCCCCCCCTTTTTTAAACCCCAAAAAAAAAAAGGGAAAAAGGGCCCGGGGGGAAAAAGGTTTTTTTTTTGGGGGTTTTTTTTTGGGGGTTTTGGGTTTTTTTTTTCCCCGGGAGGTTTTTTCCCCCCGGGGTTTTTTTTTTGGGGGTTTTTCCCAAAAATTTTCGGGGAAAATTTTTTAAACCTTGGCCCAAAAAATAAAAACCCAAAAAAAATTTAAAGAAAAAAAACCCCAAAAAAAAAACCACAAAAACCCCCCCCCCCCCCCAAAAAAAAAACCCTTTCCCCCCCCCCAACAAAAAAAAACCCCCCAACACCCCCCCCAAAACCCTTTTTTTTTTAAAATTTTTCCCCCGGTTTTTCCAGGGTTTTTAAATTTTTTTAAAGTTTTTTTAAAATTTTTTTTTTTAAAAAGGAAAATTTTTTTTTGGGGGTTTTTTTTTTTTTTGGGGGGGAAAGGGGGGCCCCCCCCCCCTTTCCCCCCCCCCCCCAAAAACCCGGGGCCCCCCCCAAAAAAAAAACCCACCAAACACACAAAACCCCCCCCAAAACCACCCACACCCCCCCAAAAAACCACACCCAAAAAAAAAAAACCCCCCCACCCCCCCCCAAAAAAACACACACCCCCCCAAAAAAAAAAAAATTTTTTTTCCCCCGGGGGGGGGGGCCCCAAAAAAAAAAAAAAATTTTAAAAACAAAAAAAAAATTTTTTCCCCGATAATTAACACACTGAATATTTTAAAGCAACACAACTTTACTAAGTTTTAAAAAAACCTAACGACAATTTCCTGAATTTCGATTTGATACATGAATATGTTCTTTGGGATAAAATGATGTTGTTTTTTATATTTAGTGCATTTCATTTCAAAATGGAAAATTTTATGCCCCGGGGCATTCTGGTCGCAGTCCCCACAGAAAACGTTCGTCGTGGATATTTCCCAATTTGTCTCCATTTCTATCACGAGTTTTTTTGATTACCCAGCGAAAGCGAAATTTAATTTGGGATATATTTAAAAAAATCAGGAAAAATTTTTAATTTTTTTTTTTCACGGGAAAACTCTGTTTTAAAAGCATATCAAAACACACACACAAACCCCAACCACACACCCCAAAAAAACGCACGCGCACCAAAACCACACACACACACACACGCACGCGCGCGCCCCACACACACACAACACACGCGCCCGCGCGCCGCGCGGGCGCGCCCCCACACACACACAACAAAAAACTCTCCTCTCTCCCCACACACACACACCACGGACCCCGCACGAAAACACACACAAACACACTCACAAAAACACACACAAAAAACACAACTCAAATACACACCTCTCTCTCTCACCAAAAACAACACACCACACACACACACACACACACACCACCAACACACACCCCAAGGGAAAACAAAACGAAAACATAAACGTGACAAAGAGTAAAAATTTTCGATCTCCCCTTTAAAGCACACAAGGCCATAAACAAACCCAGGGAAACTTGTTGGGATCCCAAATTTTTGTGGTAAAAAAAAAAAGTAAGGTAACCAAATGGGGGAGAGAGGGGAGAGAGAGAGGGGAGAAAAGAGGGGGAGAGGAAAAAGAGAGAGAGAGGGGAAAG
Source organism: Conus canariensis (assembly GCA_033310375.1). Taxonomy (NCBI): domain Eukaryota; kingdom Metazoa; phylum Mollusca; class Gastropoda; order Neogastropoda; family Conidae; genus Conus; species Conus canariensis. The sequence continues at coordinate 4,945 of JAMYXO010008113.1, forward strand.
GGGGGGAGAGAGAGAGAGAGAGGTGGGGAGAGAGAGAAGAAGAAGAAAAAAGAAGAAGAAGGGAAAAAGAAAAAAGAAGAAGAAGAAGAAGAAGAGGGGGAGAGAGAGAGAAAGAGAGAGAGAGAGGAGAGGAGAGACACTTTTTACACTTTTACACCAAAATTTTTTGTAAATTTCCAAAAAAAGGGCTTTTGGGCAAGGGGGGGGAAAGGGAAAAGAACAAAAAAATTTTTCCCCCCCTTTCCTGCCAAAAAAAAATAGCACCCCTTTCATTCCTAGTGTGTATCAAAACCAAAATTAACAAAAAACCCAATTTAAATTTTTGTAAAATTTCCCTTTATGTCCTCACCTTCACTCACAGGGGTAATGCAGTAAGGTTAAAAAAAAAACAAAAACAAACCAAAAAAAAAACCCCCCTTTTAAAACTGACCCGACCAAACCCCCCAAAACAAATAGGGCAAAGGGTTTTTTCTGATCTCTTAAAAATGAAAAAAACAAAAAAAACAAAAAAAACAAAAAAAACCAAAAAAACAAAAAAATTAAAACTGGGCTCGAAACCAAACCCCCTCAATCCCAAAAGATTAATTGGGGTCTTTTTGATCTCTTCAACGCGGGTTTAATGATAACATTTATTCAGATATCTCCTTTTTAAATTTTTCTTCAAATTTTACTATCCTTTCCCTCTGCTAATTTTCAATGTCCCCCGAGGAAATTTTTGCAAATGATTTTATTACAAGTTCATCATCTGATATAACACACAACCCCACATTTTGTCTTTTTTTTTATATCTAACTGGGAAAAAGAACAATTTTTTCCGCAATTCATTTTTAAGCAGGGAACCCGTGGAAAAAATTTTTCTTCGTCCCTCAAAAATTTGTCCACATGCAGGACAAAGGGATTTTTTTGGGGTGTTTTTACTTCAAAAACCCTTTTTTTGTTCGCATTAAAACCTAAAGTCCCCCACCTAAAACTTTCGTAATTTATTTTTGTGCCATTTATTTTGTGATGGGCATTGAAAAACCCTTTTTAGAAAAGAAACACCCAAATTCCCTTAAAAGAGAAAAAAAACCCGCGATTTTTTTTTCTTTACTTTTCCCTATCTGAGTGCCATTCTGTTTTTTAAAAAAAACAAAAAAGCCTTTTCCCCTTTTAAAAAAACCCCAATGAAACTGTTGCTCATTTCCTACTTCCCGGGCCCCCCCCTCCAAACCCCGTTTCCCCCAAAACCCGTTCTTAAAGGGGCTTTTTTACTTATTTAAACCCAGTTTTCTTTTCCCTTTTTTCCCTTTTTTAAAAAAACCCTAAATCTTGGCTTGCCTCTCAAAAGGGACTGGGGTTTGCTTCAAGATCTTCAACCCTAAAATTAATAATTTCACAAATGTACTTAAAATACAAAGGGGATCTGCCCCTTTCTCCTATAAAACCCTTGCCTTTGGGTGAATTGGGAAAAAAGGTACTTTTTAAGGGGAAAAAGCTTTATAGCATACGTATTTTCCCTTTTTTCCCTCTGCGAATTTTCATGTAACCCCAAATATCAGCTGCAAAGTAAGGGAAAAGGTGTTAAACTGTGAACCAAAAAAATTTTTAAAAAATACCACAGCTGTACCCCTTTTAGTTTTCTCAGGGATTTAAGGAATTTTTAATTGTAAATTTTTTTTCCCCTTTTTCAGAGATTATTTCCCCTGGTTTTCGAAAAATTAATTTTTTGAAAATATCATTCCCCAAAATTTTTTTATGAAATTTTTTAAATAACCCTTTAAAAAAATTTATTTCCTGAACCCCTTTTTTTATACACTGATAGGGGGCCACACCATTCTAAAGACCCCTATATTGTCTTAAACCAAGTTAACCCGATTTCCCCTAAGGGTTGGGTTCTTCTTCTTTCAATACATTTTGTTGGTTTTGCAAACCCTACAACCCGGGCCCGGGGCAGAAGAAAAACATTCCCCCACATACATAAGTAAAAAATATCCTTTTTTTAAAAGGAAAAAACCTTGTAAATAAAACCCCCTTTTTTTAAAAAAACCTTATTTTTTGGGGTTTTCCCCCGGGGGTTTTTAAAAAAAAAAAACCCGTTTTTTTTCCCCAAAACCCTGGTTTTTTTTTTCCCCCCCCCCCCCCCCCCCCCAAAATAGCCCCCTTCCCCCCCCCCAAAAAAAAAAAACCCTTTTTTAAAAAAAACCCTTTTTTTTTTTTTCAAAAAAATTGGGGCCCCAAAAAAAGGGGGGGGTTTTTTAAAATTTTTTTTTTTAAAAACCCAAAAAAAAACCCCCCTTTTCCCTCCCCCCCCAAAAAAAAAAAATTTTTTTCCCCCCAAACCCCCCCTTTAAATTTTTTTTTTTTTTCCCCAAATTTTTTCCCCAAAATTTTTGGGGTTTTTTTGGGGGGGGGGGGGGGGGTTTTTTTTTTTTTGGGGGGGGGGTTTTTTTTTTTGGGGGGGGGGGGTTTTTTTTTTTTTTCCCCTTTTTGGGGTTTTTTTTTTTTTTTTTGTTAAAATTTTTTTTTTTTAATTTAAAAAAAAAATATTTTTTAAAAACCCTTTTTAAAAAAATAAAAAAAATTCCAAAAAAAATTTTCTTATTTTAAAAAAAGGGGTTTTTAAAAAAATTCCCCCCAATAATTTTTTGGTTTCAAAATTAAAAAACCCCCCAAATTTTTTCCAAAAAAAAATTGGGAAAAAAAAATTTTTTTAAAAAAATCCCCTTTTTTTTGGGGGGTTTTTTTTAGTTTTTTTCCCCCCCCCTTTTTTTTTCCCCCCCCCCTTTTTTTCCCCTTTTCCCTTTTTTTTCCCCCCCCCCCAAAAAAAAAAAACCCCCCCCCAAAATTTTTTTTGGGGTTTTTCCCCCCTTTTAAAAAAAAAATTTTTTTTTTAAAAATTTTTAAAAAATTTTTTTAAAATTCCCCAAAAAAAACCAAACCCCCCCCAAAAAAAAACCCCCCCCAAAATTTTTAAATTTTTAAAAAAACTAAAAAAAGGAAATTTTCCCCCCCCCCGGGCCCCCCCCCCCCCCCCACAAAACCCCCCCCGGGGGGGAAAAAAAAAAAAAAAAAACCCCCCCCCCTTTTTAAAAAAAGGCCCCCCCCCAAACCCCCCCTTTTTTTTTAAAAAAAAATAAAAACCCCCCCCCCAAAAAAAAAAACCCCCCCCCCCCCCCCCAAAAAAACCCCCCCCCCCCCCCCCAAATTTTTTCCCCCCGGGGGCCCCCCCCCCCAAAAATTTTGGGGGGTTTTTTTTTCCCGGGGGTTTTTTTAAAAATTTGGGGCCCTTTTTTAAATTTCCCCCCCAAAATTTTTAAAAAAAAAACCCCCAAAACCAAAAAACCCCCAGGGGCTTTTTTTAAAAAAAAAAAAAATTTTTTAAAGGGGGGATTAAAGGGGGGAAAAGGGGGGGGGGAAAAAAAAAAAAAAAAAAAGGGAAAAAAGGGGGTTTTTTTAAAAAAATTTTTTTAAAATTTTTTGGGGAAAAAAAAAAAATTTTTTTTTTTAAAAAAAAATTTTTTTTTTTGGGAAAAAATTTTTTAAAAAAATTTAAAATTAACCCTTTAAAAATTTTTTTCCTTCCCCCCCCCCTTTTTTTTTAAAAAAAACCCCAAAAGGGCCCCCAAATTAATTTTTAATAAAAAAGGTTTTCCCCCAAAATTTTAAAAAACCCCCCGGTTCCTTTTTTTTTAAGGTTACCCCTTAAAACCCCAAAATTTTTTTTTTTTTTTTTTCCCCCCCCCCCCTTTTTCCCGGGTTTTTCTCCAAAACCCTTTTTAAACCCTAATTTTTAAAAAAAAAAAATTTAAAAAAATTTTTTTCCCCCAAAAAAATTTTCCCCGTTGGTTTAAAAAATTAAAAAAAGAAAAAAACCCCAAACCCCCCAAAAAAAATTTTAAAAAGGAAAAAAAAAAAATTTAACAAAAAAAATTTTTTTAAAAAAAAACAATTTTTAACCCCTTTTCCCCCAAAATTTTTTCCCCCCCTTTTTTTTAAAAAAAAAAAAATTTTTTTTAAAAAAGGGGAAAAATTTTAAATTTAAAAAAATTTAAAAAAAAAACCCCTTTTTTAAAAAATTTTTAAAAAATTTTAAATTTTTAAAAAAATTTTTTTTTTAAAAAAAAAATTTTTTCCCCCCCCCAAAAAAAAAAAAAAAAAACCCCCCCCCCAAAAAACCCCCCTTTTTTTAAACCCCCCCCCTTTCCCCCAAAAAAACCCCCCCCCCCAAAACCCCCCCCCCCGGGAACCCCCCCCCCCAAAAAAAAAACCCCCCCCCCCCCCAAAACCCCCCCCCCCCTTCCCCCCCGGGTTTGGGGCCCCCTTTCCCCCCCCCCCGGGGGGCCCCCACCCCCCGGGGGGGGGGGGCCCCCCCCCAATTTTTCCCCAAAAACCCAAAAAATTTTTTTTCCCGTTTGTCCCCCCCCCTTTTTTGGGGGGGGGGGAAGGGGGGGAAAAAAGGGGGGGGGGGGGGGGGGGGGGGAAAAAAAAAAAAAAAAACCCAAAAAAAAAAACGACCAAAACCCCAAAAAAAATTTTAAAAAAAAAATAAAAAAAAAGGGAAAAAAAAGATTAAAAAAACCCCCCGGGAAATTTTCCCTTTTTTTAAAAAAATTTTTTTTAAAAAAAATTTTTTTTTTAAAAAAAAAGGAAAAAAGGGCCCCCCCCCGGGGGGGGGGAAAAAAAAAAACCCCCAAAAAAAAAAAACCCAAAACCCAAAAAAAAGGGGGAAAAAAAAAAAAAAAAAAAAAGGGGGGGAAAAAGGGGAAAAGGGAAAAAAGGAAAAAAAAAAAAAAAAAAAGGGGGGCCCCGGGGGGAAAAGGGGGGGGGGGGGGTTAAAAAAAAAAAAGGGGAAAAAAATTTTTTTTTTTAAAACCCCCGCCCTTTTAAAAAAAAAAAGGGGCCCCAAAAAAAAAATTTTTTCCCCCCAAAAAAAAAAGGGGGGAAAAATTGGGGGCCCCCCCAAAAAAACCCCCCCCCCCCCCTTTCTTCCCCCCATTTGGGGGGGGCCCCCCCCCCCCCCCCCCACCCAAAAAAAAACCAAACCCCCCCCCCGGGGGGGTTTTAAAAAAAAAAAGGGGGGGGGGGGGGTGGTTTAAAAAAAAAAGGGGGGAAAAAAAAGGAATTTTTTAAAAAAATTTTCCGGGGGGGAAAAAAACCCAAAAAAGGGGGGAAAAAAAAAAAAGGGGAAAAAAAGGGGGGGGTTTTAAAAAAAAAAAAAAAAAAAAAAAAAAAAAAAAAAAAAAAAAAAAACCCCCCCCCCCCAAAAAAACCCCCAATTTTTTTTGGGGGGGGTTTTTTTTTTTTTTAAAAAATTTTTTAAAAAAAAAAGGGGGGGGGGGAAAAAAAAAGGGGGTTTTTTGGGGGGGCCTTTTTAAAAATTTTTTTTTCCCCCAAAAAAATTTTTTTTTTTTGCCTTTTTTTTTCCCTTTTTTCCCCCCCGGGGGGTTTCCCTTTTTTTTTTTAAAAAATTTAAGGGGGGCCTTTTTTTTAAATTTTTTTTTTTTTTTTAAAAAAATTTTTTTTTTTTCAAAAAATTTTTTTTTTCCCCCCCCCCTTTTTGGGGGGAAAAAAAATTTTTTGGGGGTTTAAAAATTTTTTTTTTTTTCCCCCAAAAAAAAAATTTTTTTTCCCCCCCCCCAAAAAAAAAAAAAAAAACCTTTTGGGGGGGCCTTTTTTTTAAATTTTTTTTGGGGAAAAAAAACTTTTTTTTGGAAATTAAAAGGGAAAAAAGGGGGGGCCCCTTTTTTCCCCAAAAAAAAATTTTTTTAAAAAAAAAACCCCCCCCCCCTTTAAAACCCCAATTTTAAAAAACCCCCAGTTTTTTTTTCCCCAAAAAACCCCCCTTTTTTTTTTTTTTGGGGGGGGGGGGCGATTTAAAAAAACCCCCCGGGGGGAAAAAAGGGGCCCGGGAAAAAAAAACCCCAAAAAACCCCCCAAAAAACCCCCCCCCCCAAAAAAAGGGGCCCCCCCCCAAAAACCCCAAAAAAACCCCACGCCCCCCCCCCCCCCCCTTTTTTTCCCCAAAAAAAAAAAAACCCCCCCCCCCAAAAACCAAAAAAAAAAACCCCAAAAGGGAAAACCCCAAAAAAAAGGGGGAAAAAAAAACCCCAAAAAAAAACCCCCCCCCCCCCACCCCCCAAAACCCCCCAAAAACCCCCGGCCGGGGAAAAAAAACCTTTTTTTAAAAAAATCCCAAAAGGGCCTTTAAAAAAAAAAACCAAAAAAGGGAAAAAAAACCCCCTTTTTTAAAACCCCCCCTTTTTCACCCCCCCCTTTCCCCCCCCCCAAAAGGGCCCCCCAAAACCCCCCAAAACCCC
>JAMYXO010008114.1:0-11236 GCA_033310375.1 Conus canariensis
GAGTGGGGTTACGACTGAGAAAGAAGTTAGTTTTGACCGCAGATTTGAAAGAAGAGGGTGAAGGTAGGTGTCTGACACTGATGGGAAGTGTATTCCAGACAGTTGGTCCCTTTGGGAAAGGAAAGAGAACGTTGACCAAAAGATTTTGTTCTGACAGAAGGAATGCGCAAGGCGACTGTCGGCAGAGGAACGAAGATGACGGATGGGATGTAGATGTGGAGGATGTCGGAAAGATATTTTGGTCCCCGTACCAGAAACAGAAGAGAAACAGACGGACGCCAGCTTGTAGTCAATTCGCCTCTGAATTGGAAGCCAGTGGAGGGACTGCAACAGAGGAGTGACATGTTTACGTTTAGACGCTTTGCAAACAAGCCTGGCAGCGCTATTCTGAACCTTCTGCAGTTTATTGAGTAGGTACTTTGGTGAGCCAGCCAAGAGACTGTTGCAGTAGTCCAGCCTTGAGAGAACTTGGAACAAACCAGAGTTTTTGTGGCTTCAGTGGAAAGGAAGTGTCTGATTGAACTGATCTTACGTATTTCCAGATATGATGCCTTACAAACATTAGACACGTGGTGCTTGAAAGAGAGGGTGGAATCAAAAGTCACACCGAGGTTACGAGCCTGGGATGAGAGTTGAATATCAGAACTTCCAATACTGATGGAAGAAGGAAGAGAGGGATGACCTTGGAGTTTGGGAGGAGCAAGGAGAAGAACTTCAGTTTTGTCATCATTCAGCTGCAACTTATTCAAAGTCATCCAATTCTTTAAATCCTGTGAACAGCTTTTAACATCACTGACAACGTTCTTGAGTTGAGATACAGTGCTTCACTTGTACATCTGAGTGTCATCAGCAAAACTCTCATGCAGCAATGAGTGCTGATGTGCAATGAGTGTGTGTGTGTGTGCGCGCGCGCGTGTGTATGTGTGTGGGTTTTGTGTGGTGTGTGTGTGTGTGTGGTGTTTTTTCGCCTCTGTGTGTGTGTGTGGGGGGGGGGGGGGTCTGCCTCTGTGTATGTGTGCGTGCGTGTGTGTGTGTGCCTCTGCGTGTGTGTGGGCGTGTGTCTGCCTCTATGTGTGTGTGTGTGGGGGGGGGGGGGGGTCTGCCTCTGTGTGTGCGCGTGTGTGTTTGTGTTTTTTATGTCCGTGTGTTTGTCTGTCCGTGTGTGTGTGGGGGTGTGTGTGTGTGGTGTGTGTGTGTGTGTGTGTGTGTGTTCTGCGCGCCTCTGCCTCTGTGTGTGTTAGTTAGTTAGTTCTTCAATTTAACGTCTGTTCACTTTAAGTGATATTAGACAAAAAAAATGCAGAAATGAGTGGATGAGAGAAATGGAAATAGTGTATGCAAAATGCTAGTATAGGCCTACGTGCGAGTGTGTGTGTGTGTGTGTGTGTGTGTGTGTGTGTGTGTGTGTGTGTGTGTGTGTGTGTGTGTGTGTGTGTGCGTGCGTGCGTGCGTGTGTGTGTGCGTGTGCGACTTTGACAATTGAAAAGAAAATATTGTTCTAAATGTAACAATTTAAAAGATAAATTACAAAAAAAAAAACAATCCAGGGGAAGGGGACCCATTTTTTAAATTCCCCCAAAAAGGGAAAAGAAAAAAGGGGGGGAAACCCCCCACCATTCGTAGCCTTGAAATCAAAGTTTTTGAAAACTTTTTAAAAAGATACTTGGGGGAGCTGAAAAATATTTTCCCTTTGTGCATATGAAATCCCTTGTCCGCCCCAGAAATTTGTAAATAAATTTTAAGGTGCCCCCGTATCCTGCCCCCCAAACCCCGGGGGGAACCCCTCACAACTTTAAAAATTTTTAAAAGAGCTTTCCTTGTTTTAGTTATAATTTTTCAAAAAGTGGTTCCAGAAATTTTTTGAAGTAAAATATACACCAAAAACCCTTTTTTTTGAAATTTTTGGGGTGGGTAAGAAAAGGCGTCCCCATTTTTAAAAAAGTGGGGAGATCATAAAAAATTTCCACCACCCCCAAAAAGGGCATCATATGGGATTTCCCAGCAACAGACAAAACCCTTCTCAAACATAATCTACGATACTGCTAAGCCCCTTTTGATAAAAATTTTTTTTCATGTATTAATTGACCTTAAAGGGTTTGGTTTTTTTTTAAAGTAACATTCATCCATAAACATTTTCATCCATTTTTGAACAAAAACGGGAAATTTTTTAAAAATTTTTTTTTTGTGAGATCTGCGTTAGGAATTAAAAAGAAAAGGGGCATTTAAACAGAACCCTGAGGGATCCCCCTCTCCACAAATCTCTTTCTAAAATGTATTTCCTATTTTTTTTTTAATTGTTCTGTTACCCCAAAATTTTTGGGAAGTAAACAAAAAATTTTACCAAGAGACCTTTTTTAAATTTTTAAGTTTATATAAAAGTCGCTCATCCAAAATTTTTATCAAACCCCCCTTTTAAAACATCGAAAAAGTTGCAAGTACATTTTTTTTTCCCCCCCCCGGGAAAAAATTGCGTTTTTATCTGAGTTGTAAGCTTTACAAGGGAAAAAAGTCAAACGGCCTTTTCAAAAAAACCCAGCCTGAGCATAGGAAATTTTCCTTTTTTTTCACAATGAAATAAGTCTATTTAATCCCAATTTTTTCCATTATTTTTACCATATGAGAGGAAAAGCAATAGGACGAAACATTAATACAGAGTTAAAGGGTTTCCCTGCAGAATGGGCCCAAAAACAGAATTTTTCCCAAACAGATGGAGTCTTCCCCATCTATCCAAATTTTTTTTTTTAAAAGTTACAGAAATGTTGTAAAATTGAAATTGGGGAAGGGTTTCCCTTTAAAAAATTTTGTTTGAGGAAAAAGGGGGCCCAAACCCCAAAGATGTTTTTTTTGTTGGCAATGACGATAGGGGATTTTTTTTAATTTTCTAAAAAAATTTTTTCTGCTTTAAATAAAAATTTTCCCTTTTTTTTTCTGGGGCAAATAGATATGGGGGTTTTTTTTTGGTCTTCCCTCAAAATTCTCACCCGTCCCCGGAACTAAATTTTTTTGGGTATTTTTTTCAAAAAAAAAAACAAACAGTTTAGCTTTTTTTTCTGATGTTGGAAAATTTTTTATGGGCCCCCCAAGGGGGGTTGGGTAAGCGGGGGGAAAGTATTTTATGTTTTCATTTCGTGTATCTTTTTTACCTACCCTTTTTAAAAAACTTTGGTTTTTCATTAACTTCATTTACAAAAAAACGATGCCGTAATCGTTTTTTTTGGGTTTCTTAATCCCTAGTACTTTTTTTTTTTGCCCGTTTTTTATGGGGGGGAAGTCATCTACTTTTTTTTTTTTTCGTGTAAATTTTTAACTTTGATTTCTTTTTTTTAAAACCCCTTTTGCAGGATTTTTCCCCCCCCCCAAAAACCCTTTCCACAATTTTTTTGAGGAAAATTTTTTTGACTAAATTTTGGGGGAAATTCCTGGTTTGGCCCCTTTTAAAAAACCCATTCAGAAAAGTTACAGTACATTTTTTTCAATATCCCGGGGTTTTTTCCCCCCCCTACTAACATTAAAGGACAATTTTTAAAAATTTGGAAAAAAAAAAAAAATTTTTTTTTCCCCCCAGAAGGCTTTTGTTTATTTAAAAAAAAAAATTTTGGGAAAAAAATTTTAAAACCCCTTTAAAAAACATGCAAAAAAATTTTTAAAAACCCCTCAAAAGGGAAAAGGAATTGGGGGGGGGACCCCCCTACCTAAATGTTAATGAACTTTTGCCCCCCCAAATAAAAAGCTAGTTTCCCCCAGTGATGGGGGGAAAAAACCAAAAAAAACAAAAAGGGCAATAACAATCGTTTGGGGACCCAGGGGAAAGGGCAGGGAATCCCATTATGGTTCCATTTTAGAAGAAAGAGTGCCCCCAGGGGTTTCCCCGAAATATTCTCCCAAAAAAGGGGGGGGGAAAAGAAGCCAAAAAAACCCTTTGGGCCCCCCCAACCAAAAAAAAAAAAAATTAAAATCCCCCCAAAAAATTTGGGGGGCGTGTTCCATTAAAAGTCAAAACCCCCGGGGGGGCCCAAAAAATTAAAGGCCAAAAATTTTTCATTTTGGGTACCCAGGGAAATATCCAGTCCCCTGTTACCCCAAAAAAACAACAAAAACCCTTTTTGGAGAAAAAAAAAAGAAATTTAAAAAAAATTAAAAAGTTACAAATTTGACACAAGTGCACAAGGGAGTGGATATTTGGCGCAGTCGATGGTACTGGGGGGGGGAATTTTTTGGGGGGGGAAAGATAGCTTTTTATGTATAAAAGGCACAGTTTCCTTTTTTTTTCCTGTTTTCGTCAGAGAGATGTACCCCTGGGGGGGAGAAGAAATGAGGGGAGAAGTGGGGGGTTCACTTGGACACATTTTTGTGACTGAAGAAAAGCACTGTATAGGAAATATTTCCACATGTGTTCTTGAAAGTTTTGGGGTTTTGGGGTTTAAGGGCGAATTCCCGAAAATGTTTTTTTAAAATTTTTTGGGCATTGAAAAGGGGAAAAATTTAAAAAAAAAAAAAAAATTTTTGGGGGGGGGGTTTAAAAAATAAAAAAATTTTTTAAAAAAAAAAAAAAAAATTTTTTTTTCCCCCAAAAAAAGGGGAAATAAAGGGGGAAAAAAAGGGGGGAAAAAAAGGGAAAAAACCATTTGGGGGAAAAAACCCCCCTTTTTTTTCAAAATTTTTTGGGGGAAAAAAAAACCCGGGGGGGGAAAAGCCCCAAAATTTAAAAAAAGAGGAAAAAACCGGGGTGCCGGTTGTGAGGGTTTTGGGGGGGGGGGGTTTTTTTTTCCCGGGGGTTAAAAGGGGGGGGAAAAGGGGGGAAAAGGGGTTTTTTTTTTTGGTCTTCTCGGAGGGGAAAGGCGGCATGGGCAGAAAGTGGTCCATGATGAAAGTACCGAGGTCTCTGTCTCCAGTCCTGATGGCAGTTCTCTTCTTGGGACTGTGTTATGATCCGTGCCTTTGTTTCCGTCCAGAACAGGTAAATCAGATGCGGCGGGCGGCCAAAGGATGCCGGCAAAAACGCTCGCAGCCTCTTGTGGAGGTATGAAATAGTTGGTTCCCGCATGTATTGTCTCTTTGCTGTGTTTGAGATGTTTTCGATGGAGACACAAAGGAGACATGTTAGACCATTGTGAAACATGAAAGATTATGCAGCATTTAAAAACTAAAACTGAAACTTCAACGTTTGTTTGTGTTTTGAGAACTAGAGGCATGTTGGGTGCTTAGGGACCTCCTTGCTAACGACAAATGCGCATTGTAGGGTGTTTCTTTCTTGGAGGTCTTTACACAAGGTTTGAAGGAATATGTTCTTGAGGTATCTTTTGGATCTCTAGAAGTGTTAGTAAGGTCATTAAACAAAAACCCACAGGGAGTAACAACCACAACAGGTCATAAACTGGACAGTATTGTCAAAGGGAGCACAGATCAATTGCATTCTCCCGATAGAGTAAATCTTCTGGTTCCTGCCCTGACCAACAAGACCGTAGGCATAGTCCAAAACGATCTTCCGGAAACCTTCCATTCAATACAGAGTCATGCAACACTAGAACCTGGGGTAGATCCGGATGTGCTGTCAGGTTTAGCGTATGTGTTGACTTGTTGCCTCCTGTATTGTTTTGGGCCTGTTTGTGCTCTGATAGCGGGGCGTTGGAAGTCTGATGTCCCGGACGGTTTGGATTTAATCATTTTTGAGGGCACATTCTTTTCTTTTTTTTTGTTTGTTTTTTGTCTCAATACTGTTTCCCACTGAATAGATTTCGTTCTTTTTCAAATGCCGCGTGTTGCTTTCGTCATCAGTTTTACATCACTTTGTTTTCGTCAGAGAGTTCCACAAGAACGAACTTTTTCCATTTTTTACATTTACAACGTCCCTTAGAGAAACTCGTCTGTTCATTTTGGCCATCAGCCAGCCGAAAAAAGTCTCCTGTCTGCAATTTTGAATAGAGAGGTAGGTATATGCAGTATGTACGAAGAAATTGACAGTTTGTGTATCGGAGGGTTGGTGGTGTCTATGACTGATGGACAGAGTTCTTGGCATTACTGAGTGGATGTTTGCGGCAGTACTGTAGTATGGTGAATGTATAGTTGAATGAGCACGGACAGACATCAGCGGGAGACAGGAGGAACTTATTTTAACATATCGGTGGTGGACGGAGAGCATACAATAAAAAGGGGTTTTCTCTTTCATGACGGCGCATACTGTTCGTATTGTATTTAAAATTGAGTTGATTTTGAGATCTGAAAACTGAGTCGCTCATTTTCAGAAAAAGGAGATATTGTTTTTGCATGACTGTCGTATGGAAAGCTCTTGTCCTGAAAATGTGCGAGAATTGTTTCTGGGGTTGTTACTCATCGTATTGGACAGAGGAACGACCGATTTAGATCTGGTACTACACGGCCACTAAGAGAAGTAGTTCCAGGACAGAGGCTCTCGAATCCAGCTTTGATTTTATGTTTTTTCAATTTGCAACAAAAGTTCTGAGGTGTCATGAATCCCGGAAGCACATGGTTAGCACATATACTGTTTCTCTGAGTTTTTGATGGAAAACAACACAGCATGTAGTTGAGGTAGGTTGGTTTTTGACCAAGAGACTTAGTTTAGAACATTCAGAGCCATTTAAGGAGAGTTTGTCATTGGTGGATGATATTTTGCACTAGGACTCTGATCGCGAATTTTCGGCAACACTGGAACGACACAACTCAGGCACAAGGGGCAAAGCAGATATGTTGAAAACGATGGTCACAGTGTGATAAATTTAGGAACGACATTACCTCAGCTTTTTTGGAGCTTTACTGAGGGCCGGAGTCTTCCCATGACCGACTTCCTGGTTGCAGCAGGTTATAAGAGAGGTTGTCCTTCAGTCGCCAAGAGTTGATGACGTCTGTGTAGTGTGGCCCTGGTGTGTGTGTGTGTTGTGTGTGTGGGATAGTGTTGTGTGTGTGTGTGTGTGTGTGGTGGTGGTGTGTTGTGTGTGTGGTGGTGTGTGGTGTGTGTGTGGTCTGTGTGTGTGTGGTTGTGTGTGCGTTGCGGTTGCGGGTGCGGTGCGTGGGCGAATAATTGCGTGTGTGGTATTAGTTATTGCAATCGATACACATCAATGCGATGCGCGCGCGCTCGCACAACACCACACACACACACACACACACACACAACACACTATACACAGTCTTTGAGTTTGTTCAAGTAGACCTGCACATGCACACATGGGAAGCGGATTGAGTCCCAAGAGGGCGGGTTGCAGGGTAAATGGTCCATAAGTGAAGTGTATCTACGATGGTGCGAATATGCCTGGGGTGAACCGGCTTTGGGTGAACGGTCCTTGCACCAAATCGTGCTTGGCAATTGTGCATTCATGTCCTGCGCATGCACATGTGTGAATTGTGTGGGGTTGGTTGGTGTACCTTTGTGTAGTTTGAGTGTACAAGCATGCATATAGTGGTGTGCACAGGTGTGTAAAACCCGTTGTGCATGAAATGTGTATTGCACTGTGATATGACGCATATGGCATGTATCGTGTGTGTGTGTGTGCGCGCGCGCGCGTGCGTGTGTGTGTGGTGTGGCCGCGTGGCTTTGTGTGTGTGGTGTTGCATGAAGTGTACCTGATGTGTGCGCGCACTCATTGTGGTATATATTACATATTGTGTATGCATGCCAAATGCCATGTGTATAACATGCAATTGCATGCAGCAAATATGTGTATATTGCGTGCGCACACAATGTGTGTTTCGTTGCGTGTGTGTGCATGAAGCTTCAGTCGTGTGTGTCGCCAACAGAATGTGTGAATGCATATGCATGCGGGTTTAAATGAGTGAGCAAGTTGTGCGCGTGTTCATAATTGCGGTACGTTCCTTAGTGCATGCGTGTGTGCCTATTTGCTATACATGCCATGCATGTGTACGAGTTGTCTGTGAATGTGATCAGTGCGTTTTTAATAAACCTGAAATATGCTCTTTGAATGCTACAAGCAAATACTAAAACCTGAATACTTTAACCACCCAGAGGCAAAGGGAAGTAATCGAGAAATTTTGGCTTGGTAACAAGGTAGTAAGGGAAAGAAGCAGTGAGAACTGTATCTGTGTATACTTAACTCTGTGGTGATACTATAATGAGAAGGGGGCTTGTACATTCAAGTCAGTAGTAGTCATGTTCACTGTGTAATGTGCGATACTTTTTCTTTCTTATGACGGTACCCAGCGAAATTGTACCAGGAAATTTGATATTTGTTATAGAAAATGTATTGTGAATGTTTGTTCGCCGCAGTGACTTCAAACACCTGCAAGAATATTTATGTGCTCTAATTGATACCACACACCTCATGTGTGTCGGTGGGGCCGAGTTTATTGATGTGAACATATGAATGATCAATACACGGAGAACTAATATTTGTGTTTTTAGAGATCAACAATACGGTCGAAGTTTATTGATGTACTAAGAGACTTTGCTGAAAATCGATGTTCGCCCGCGATTCATAATTGATTGCTGTGCCTTGTGAATCTGCAGTTCTTCTATGGTTACTGTGCTTTTAAAATGAATCTGCGGTTCTTCAATGGATTACTGTGACCATGTGAATCTGCGGTTCTTCTGTAGGATTACTGTGCCTTGGAATCTGCGGTTCTGGCTTCCTGGATTTAGTCAGTGCCTTGTGAATCAGCAGCAGTTCTATGGTTTACTGTGCCTTGCCTTGTGAATCTGCGGTATCTTCTGGATTGTTCGACCGTAAAATATTGTCTTGACTGTGGTGGAGAACCCTGTTCCTTCATATCATCGCTTGTTTGTGAACGGCTGTGTTTAACGCACCATGGTGTGGGACCTGTTATCCTTCTTTCGCTTAATTTTAATGCTGTAGACTGTAAGTTTGGGTACTGTGGAACCAAGTGGTGCCTACTGTGTGTATATGTGAACACTGTGGGAACGGCGCGCGAGATCCTGCGAGTTTATACTCAAGATAACTAATATGAATACGCGTGAATCCGATGATTTGAAGTTCCTTATGTATTGATGTCTTAACTGACGTTGGACTGATCTGTAATACTATCAGTAGCACTACATGATTTTTTGTAACACTTCATAATTGATGTTCAGGCAGCATATGTAAAAAAAAGTGAAAAAACATCTAACTCGTGTGTTTGCCTGGCATAATCATTGTTCGTTCAAGATGGTGGGTGGGTGTGTGTAGGGGAAAAAGTCGTACTACATCTGCATCCAAAACATTTTTGAGAGCGAAGTCAGACAACAAAACATGAGATAAACGCATCCGCACAAGAACCATATGGTCAGAATACTACTCTTATTTTCCAAAACACCGTACCTACATTCGTTAGGTACAATAACAATTTCAAACCTCGCCAAGGGAGAATGAGGGTGGGGGGTGGGTAAGAGAGAGAGGGGAAGAGAGAATTGGTAGATCTAGAATTCCATAAAGATATACAACGGGGTGCAAAAAAAAAAAAAAAAAGAAAAAGAAAAAAAAAACAAAAACAAGATCCAAAGCCATAAAACATATCCCAGTTTTATCCTAATACGCGTGATATATTCCAGTAAAGAGGAAAAACCGTCTTGGGCTGGTGTAAAACCGTTAGTAATGGCTATTCTGGTAAAACAATCGCCATCGATCTGTGAGCTCTATAATGAACAACATACAAATTTTCAGAAACATACATCCAGAACTTTGAGGATTTCTTTCCCAACAAGGAAAATAAATGGCCAACAAGTAACTGCTATAAACGGTAAACTTATACATCGGGCATTATTCGTGACCCATAATGAACATGACTACAAATTTTCAGAAACGATCGCCAAATACTATCTAGAGATATTCCATAAATAAAGAAGAAAAACCGGTTAGTATACAGGCCGTTACAGAACAAGGACCCCCTTTAGTAACGGCTATAAAACGGGGTCTAACTACAACAATCAGGCATCATGCCGTACCCATAATTAACATAACCCTGGCTCATTTTTACAAAGATCGGGCCAAGTACTTTCCTGAGATATTCCATAAAAAGAAAAAACTGTGAAAACGGGGGCACCTGTTGCAGCCGTTAGTAGGCTATAGCGGTTAAACTAAAACAATCGGGCATCATTCGTGGCCGCATAATGAACATACCTACAAATTTTCCAAGAAAGATCGGCCCAGAAGTTTTGTCAGGAGCGGAGTGAACATCATTTTGACCACGGACGGAGACGGACAAACACACACACTCCGGACTAAGCATTTCTTATGTTCTTCGTATCCCCATTCTAAAGTACGTAAGTACTCCCGTATCTATAAGAACGGGTAGTAACAAAAGGGACCAAAAAGGATGCCCCAGATAGTTGAAGAGGGACAACCAAGATGCCCCAGGACAGAAGGTGGGAGGACGGGGGGGGGTGGGGGGGAAGATAGATGACCAGAATAAGAAGGTGGATAGAGGACAAACAGATGACCAAATAGAAAGGGGGAAGAGGGACAACAATGCCCCGGTCAAAGGATGAAGAGGGACAAACAGAATGACCAGAATAGAAGGGGGAAGAGGGACAACAAGATGCCCAGGATAGAAGGTGGAAGAGGGACAAACAGATGACCAGAATAGAAGGTGGAAGAAAACGCGAATGTTGGTTTTTCAGTCTTCCCCTTCTCATACCATAGCAAACCCAATTCCGAGCAGCAGCTGCAATTTAAACATTTAGGACAGTACAAACAAAGAACGAAGAGTGACTCATCTGTTGTCCATGTGGTAGGGAGAATAGCCGCCAGGCGGAAATGACAGAGGGGATTATGGGAGATGAAAAAGGAGGGGGGGTTGTGTGTGGGGGGAGGGGGGGGTGATACGATAGGGTTGTGTGTCTAGTTTAGTGGGGTGGGTGGTGATATATATTGTTGACGGTTGTTTTTATTGGTGGATTGATAATAATGATAAGTGGGGGGGAGGGGGGGGGCAAGAGAAGGAGAAGCTCATATCTCATCATCCACTATGGGGTGGGGGTGGGGGTGGGAGGTTTGGGGGTTTTATATAAATAGTGTTGTTTGAAAAAGTAAACAAATGCTGTGGGATGAAGTTACATTGTAACAGGTGAAATAATGTGTTGGCATCAATATGTGTGATGTTGGTTGAGAGAAGAAGATAGCAGTGATCAATGACAAAAACAAGGGTATCATGTGTTGCACACACACACACACCACACACCCCCCACACACACACACACACACACAAAAAAGGGGGGGGGGACCACATGTAAAACAATGTTCTGGTGAATTATGGATTCAAAAAAATTAAA
>JAMYXO010008115.1:5000-11235 GCA_033310375.1 Conus canariensis
TGATAGTTGGTAATGTTGAGATTATTTATGTTTGTAGAATCCAAAACATTAGTATGGTATGAGTGCATTTACTCAAAAACACTCAACACTTTAAACTTATCACATGCTTTTTTTTTGTTGTCTAATGTCACTTGAGGGTGAAGAGACGTTAAATTAAAGTACTACTACACCACACACACACACACACACAACACACACACACACACACACACACACACAACACCACACAACTCATCACAACAAAAAAAGTAAAAATTATTATCATCAATCAGTCACTGATGGGTGATGATCATGTGAGATCAACGGTAGTGTGAGGAAAGATTCTTCTCCATTCCCTTAGGCAGGAATCCTGGAGGTACTGGCAAAGGCTTCTGCATGGTGAAGGCCCTCCAGTGGTCAATAAAGTTTTGCACCCATCGGGGTGTTGGCAGGCCAGGTTTCTACTTTCGGTGTTGTTGGGACTGTTCCGCTGTCATTGGGGCTGCATGGATAAATTGAAGACTCGCCAGGGTGGAGTACTGCAGAGATGTGATGTCACAGTCTGGAGTGCCCAGTTCTCAGTATCACAATGATGGTCTTCTTCTTCGTTTACTTAGGTAGGAATCCTGGAGGTACTGATGGGGCTGCTGTATGGTGAAGACCCTCCAGTGGTCAGTAGGGTTTTGCACTCATTGGTGAGTTGGCAGGCCAGGTTTCCACTTTGGGCCTAGCTGGGAATGCTCTGCTGTCTCTGGGGCTGCACTGCATTGATAGTTTGAAAGACTCACAGGTGTGGAGTATAGTGGACCTGTGATGTTAAGGTCAGGAGAGCCTTATCCTCTGTCCAACAATGTTCACTTGGTCTGATCTGGGCATCTGGTAGTATGCATCCCTCTTGTTGAAGTCTGGGTGCTGCTCAAGTCATCTTCCTATTTGTCTCCTTGGAAATATTTTAGATTTATTACAAGGAGGCTACCTTTTACAGTTGGGGCTGCTGTCCTCCTTCCTTTGTCAGTTGGTCAGCTTCTTCATTTCCATATGGTGCAGTATGAAGGTGTTCACTTGATGGGAGTATTTTCAGTGACTGATAAATGGTAATAATTTTAAATCAGTAGTACCACAGGGTGATGACCATTGATTTACAAGTGAAAAAATGCAGTGGTGATGGTGCAATGGTGCAAGGTGGGGGGACATAGGAAAATACCAATGACCTGTGGGTGATGCTCACTGGCATGAGTGAAATCAATGGTACTGTAGGATGATGGTCACTGAGGTAAGTGGAATAATAAGGTGGCATTGGTATAATATTGCAGGTTGAGAAAGTGGGTGGAGGGGGGTTGGGGTAGATGACTGGTGGGTGATGGTCATGTTTCATTGGAGATACTGTAGGATGATGATAATTGTTGTATAAGTGGGATGATGTTGTGGCATGGTGTAAAGTGCCAGTGGGGGAATGGGGCATGTGTTCAAAGATGGGTGGATGATGATCATGGTCAAGGTGTAGGTGTGATCACAGTGGTGTAGGATGATGGTCATTTTTGTAAAAGGAGTAGGATAGTGTATTGGTAATGTGATAATGCCAGTGGGGGAATAAAGGAATTGATCAGTGACTGATGGATGTTGATCGCTGTGATGAGATCTACAGTACTATAGGGGGTGGCGGTTGTCATAAGTGAAATAATGTGTGGCATTAATGGATAATTGGTCATTGTCTTAAGTCTTATAACAGAAGACTTCGTACAAGTGCAAGACAGTGTGCCTTACAGAAAAGAGACTGAACAAACCCTCTGCAGCAGCAAACTTCTGCAAAACTACTGTTTACTGCGAGCAAGGCAATATTGTGCATTGCCAGCTCGTAGTTACAAATGCGGCTACGTGACTTGTGTATTGGTGTGTAAGTGGCCTTTTTTTTCTTCCCACTTGTTTTCATTTTGAGTTGTTGGTTCTTGCTTTTTTGTCTTAAGATTCATTTTACTTTTCCCCCCTCAGATTTTGTCCCCTTAATTGTAATTCTGCTTTAGAAGTGCTTCCTTTGTGAGGGAGTGTATATTTTCATTTCAGAAAAGTGTATGCCATAAGTATACCATCTGGCCGAGGAGCCTACGGACATATACTGTGAAGATATTTGTTGTTGTTGCTTTTTGTTGGCTTTTTTTCTTTTGTGTTTGTTTTTGTTGCTTCTCATACGCTTCTGATTTACTAACGTTGTTATGGTGTGTAAACCAGCCCCGTTTTCTCTCCCTTTTATGTCATTTTTATTGTGTTCCTTGAATATACAAATCTTAACGTCAATTAACGTGCAAAATCGTCATCTCCTATTATCATCACATAAGTACACAACTAGAAATGAGCAAGAACCAGTCTGCATGGCCATGCAAAGAAGGACTCCGAATCTGTCACCTTAATATCCAACATGCAGTTAACAAAAAATCAGATATATCAACATTGATTTGGAATCATGGTAAATCTTCATATCTTAGGACTCTCTGAATCCAGATTAGCTGCACACATTAGCGACAATGATGTAACTATTCCAGGATATAACATAATCCGGAAAGATCCTTCACTTGCGAAAGAGTCGGGTCTTCTTATCTACATCAGCGAAACCCTTAGCTTCAAACGACTTCTACACCTAGAAAGTAACGGTATAGAATGTGTGTGGATAGAAGTTAAGCTGAAAAGAAACCCTTCCATTTTGGTTGGATTCTGTTACAGGAACCCACCTGAAAGAGTAAACTGGGTCGACAAATTTGTAACGATGATGGATGCAGTCTCGCTTGAATCCAAGGAAATCATTTTACTTGGAGATTTTAACATAGACCTTCTAAAAATACAAAACCAATGGACGCAAGCATTCAATCTATTCAATCTGCATCGGCTCATCGAATCTCCAACGAGAGTCATACCAAACTCCAAGACACTTATCGACCATATTTATATTTCAGATAAAACTGACATAACAGAAGTCTGCGTCCCTGTTCTAAACTGTAGTGATCATATCCAGTTTGTGTCACATGGTCCAAAAAAGGAGTAAAAATTCCCAAAACGGGACACAAGACAATGACCTACCGTTGCTTTACAAGCTTTAACAACCAAGACTTTCTGCATGACTTACTTAACTCAAATCTGTCTTCAGTTTTCAACATAACTGATCCAGATCTTGCAGTAGAATTTTGGATCAAAACATTTACAGATTAGAGAAATATATGATAAACACGCCCCTCTAAAAACGATTAGAGTACGACATGATCCTAAACCAGCATGGTACACTAAAGAGCTACAGGAGGCAGGTTACCTTAGAGATATGCTTAAACAAAATGGCTATGAAGGGGAATCTAGAAAACTGAGAAATGCAATAAATACACAGAAGCGCAGAGAAAAAACGAAATATTATCGAGAACTAATATCGTCAAACCAGAACCCAAAATTGGTATGGAGAGCTATTAACGAGCTTACAAACAATCAATCTTCTTCAAAATCAACTGTAATTAAAGACATCTCTGTCGAACAGCTGAACACCCACTTTTGCACTATAGCCAATAAAATTGTCACGACAGATTCATCCAGATCAAACGACCTTCAAAAACTGAAACAATATTGCCAAGATAAAAACATCAAGTCTGAACTTTATATTCCACCAATAACAGTCTTTGAAGTTTATCACTACCTAACGCACCTAAAACAGTCAGGTACCTGCGGGGTGGATGGCCTAGATGCGGGGTGGATGGCAAAATCCTAAAACTATCAGCTCCAGCAATTACACATACGTTAACATACGTCTTCAATTTATGCATCGACAAAAATCATTTTCCCGATAGTTTAAAAAAAAGCGAAAGTCACACATATCTACAAAGCAGGTGACAGCTCAGACCCTGCAAACTACAGACCAATCTCAATCATTTCCACTATTTCCAAACCTTTGGAAAAACACATAAACAAACACACATTACACCACCTTAATACATACCACTTGCTTCATCCAAGACAGTCCGGGTTCCGACACAACCATTCATGCCACTCAGCCTAATCAACCTCGTTGATGACTGGCTAAATAGCATTAACAACAACAGATATTGTGGTGTCCTATTTATTGATTTCAAAAAAGCATTTGATGTGATAGACCATAACCTTCTTCTTAGAAAATTAAAATTGTATGGCTTATCCACAAAAACTCTTACGCTTTTTCACTCATATCTCACAACTAGGCAATAATGTGTAAAAATTAATACAACTTTCTCTTCATTTCAAACACTTTCCTATGGCGTCCCACAAGGCTCTATCCTGGGTCCCGTACTGTTCACAATTTACATCAATGATTTACCTCTCCATATCACATCCACCTGTGAACTCTTTGCTGATGATACAACAATGCATACAAATCATTCCGATGTTACTGTTCTTGCACAAACTTTACAAGGTAGTGCGAATGACCTCGTAAAATGGACTGAACTAAATCACATGTCGCTTCACCTTCAAAACACAAAGTCCATGCTTATCACAACCAGGCAAAAAAGACAAAATCTCACGATTAAGTTTCCTCCTGTACATCTTAAAAATGAACCCGTTGAACAGGTTACATACCTCAAAGTGCTAGGAATAACAATTGATAACAATATGAGTTGGCAAGCTCACATAACCTCACTATGCAAAAAAGTTTCAAAGAACGTTTAACGCTTCCTCGACCTGCATTCATGCAAGCTCTTTTTTCCAGTCTCATATTCAATCATACATAGACTATGGATCTACTCTATGGGACTGTGCCAGCGCTAACACCCTCAAACCATTGGTAAGACTACACAAGCGAGCACTCAAATTAGTCCTCCTAAAAAGCAGTAGTCTTCTGGACTCGGACTATAAAAAAAAAATCAAGTTCTCCCGTTAAGTCTGAGATTAGAATACAACAAAGGGATCATAATGCACAAGATTGTGTCTGGGAAGGCATCCTCAACATTAGTTCACAGATTCTCAATTAATTCCTCAAGCACTCCACCCAAAATTCATGTCCCTGTTCCTAGAATTGACTTATTCAAATCCAGTTTAACATATTCAGGTTCCTGTCAATGGAACTCGCTCCCTTAATCAACCAAACAACGCCAATGCATATCAACCTTCAAATACCATTACTTCAACCATCTTATGTTCCAGTACTTGCATACTCCGCAATAAATCCACCACCAACCACCACCACCCTCTTTGCCTTATCTATGTACCTGACTATTTAGAAAGTGTTTTTGTACTTGAAATGCACATGTATGTTATTTTGTTTAGTAAGTATATCTTATGTGAGTACGTGTGTGTGTGTGTGTGTGTGTGTGTGTGTGTGTGTGTGTGTGTGTGTGTGTGTGTGTGTGTGTGTTGTGTTTCCTGCTACCTCCTGCCCTCTTGTCAATCTATCGACATGCTTATATTCTTATGTGACTCTCTTTTCTCTCTCTCTCTCTCTCTCTCTCTCTCTCTCTCTCTCTCTCTCTCTCTCTCTCACGGTTTTCCTGGAATTACTTGATTTATTATCTATACGATATCTCCTCCTACCCGTGGCGACTGGGCTATCATTTGCATTTTCCTCCTCCATTTGTGCTTTATTTTCTACCCACCCCCCCCCCCCCCCCCCCCCCCCCCCCCCCCCCCTTCCCTGGGTGCTTCAAATTCGATTTTCTAGTATCTCCTTCGAATTTTTTGTTTGTCAGATTGCTTTAAACATGCTCTCTTATCGCACCTAGTCTCGCCTCTTTCTCCCCCCCCCACTCTCTCTCTCTCTCTCTCTCTCTCTCTCTCTCTCTCTCTCTTCTCTCTCTCTCTCTCTCTCTCTTCTCTCTCTTGTCTGTGCAGCCTTCCCCTGCACTCCTTTCGCTCCTGCCTCTCTCTCTTGTCTGCCTGTCTTCTGTCTCTCTCTCTCTCACTGTCTCTCTCTCTCACTCTCTCTCCCCTCTCTCTCTCTCTCTCTCTCTCTCGCTCTCTATTTTCTTTTCTTTCTTGCTTTCTTCTTCTTTTTTAATTTTTTTTTTATTATTTTTTTTTTAAATCCGTATTGTATTGTAGTTCTAGTCACTTTTTCCATCTTCCTTTGTTACCTCATCTTATTTTGCATTGTTGACCCTACTCAGGGCGAGGACTGGATGTAAAAAAAAAGCACATCAGTGCTCATCTATTCTCCTCGTAAATAAAGAATTTTGTCTTTTCTTGACTTGTCTTGTCTTTCTCTCTCTCTCTCTCTCTCTCTCTCTCTCTCTCTCTCTCTCTCTCTCTCTCTCTCTCT
>JAMYXO010008116.1:0-11234 GCA_033310375.1 Conus canariensis
AATCCGTGTCAGCATTTTGCGGATCATGGAAACAAAAAATCCAGCATGCGTGGAGCTTCGAGAGTTGGAAGAAGAAAAGTGCCTTTAAGCATTCCCATGGCCGACTGACAATTCATGATGAATTCAGAAACTGCAGCAGCGTCGTTGATCATGTGTCTTGTCACGGACCTACATACTTTTAGTTGAAAAGATAAAATCGTTTCTTCTTAAACCCAGTCTAATTGGAGTGTTACCAGTCGACCAGTGAGCTATTTTTGTTATCCCGGGTGCGCTACGTCCGTGCATTTCGCTCCCATCCTCCAATACTTCTCTTCATTTTTCTTTTAAAGCTTTCTTTTTCTGTTCTTTTTCGTGGTTCCCTTCTTTAGCTTCTAGTTGCGTTATTTTTTAGGCCGGCCAGTACAGGGCCCTGTGTTCAGCATAAATTCTTATGCTTATCGTTTTTCACGTGGTGCACCAGCTGATGTCAGGTGCCACAGGTTTGTACCTGTTGCCAGCTTGGTTAGGCTAAGTGGTGTGGGACTCGCTTACGGACCTTCAAGTCGGAGAGACTCAATCTGTGCCAGCTGGAGCCTTCCTGTCTGAATCCACTTCGGCGTGGGTTTGCGTGGAACTGTCTTTCACCCTTCGGTGGGTAGGAAAGAATTCCACTTGTCACCTTGGGATCGCTATCCCTGCCAGCTGGAAAAGGCACTTTAGGTCGTCCCTGACTGGAGTCCACTTCAGTGTGGACCGTCACGGTTTTGACTTCCACCCTTCATTGGACCGGGAAGTGGACTGTTCTTCACCTCGCCCGCCCGCGCCATTTGGTAACTATAATACATGTTCTGTTTTGGGCAACGTATTGTGTCATTTTGGTTTTCTAGCCTTTCAGCGGTTGAGAGGTATTTCTTCTTCCCTACATGTGCGTTGGCTCAGGCACACCTTTTCTGTGTGTAACTGCTCCGAAGCGGGGGAGCAAGTATGAAACTGGTGTCGAGATATACACCTATGACCTTGTGAAAATTGTAGAAAACGCATGGTCTTTAATTGCGTTTTCCGTGCTTAGCAGCTAGAGTTCTGTCACTTCAAACCAAGTTGGAAATGTCTAACTGTATTTCGGTCAATGGAAGCTAATTGTGTTTTTTGTTTACTCAGGTTGAGTCAATACTTATCTCCCCTCTTTTCTGAAGGTCGTATCAGACTTGAATTATGTGATGGATACGTTCTTTCGTTCAGTATGTGATTCTGGCCGGATAGGATATTGGAGATTTTAGTTTTCATTTTCTTTTTCGTTTCGTAGACACAGGACGAACCGCGGAACGTATGGGCGTTCGATGGACTAACTATTTAGGCCAGGGAGCGAGGAATTCTCGCCGTTCTCGCCCCTACATTTGGTTCCGTTATCTTCGTGTCCTGTGTCCTATATGTTTGTTGTGACAGAAGTGTGGATGAACTCCTGTTTTTATTTGAGCTTTTTATTGACTAAGGAAATCGTCCTTTGTGGAAGTCAACTAAAAGGGGAAAAAAAAGGAAAGAAGTTCTAATTCATTTATCCTTTTTGTAGTGACAAAAACGACGTTGTTGACCTTATTTACTATATAGTGATCCTTGATACTGCCAGACCCACTACGTTGCCACACATTGACTGCCACAAGGACTGTAGGGCGGTGATTTCTTGTCTGGAGACTGATCTCCGCCGTAGGGCGGAATTTTTTCGCCCATTTCCTTCAATTGCAGCTTCCATTTTTGGGCTGGGCTGGTCGACCAGCATCCGCGGACCCTGCAGTCAACCTTCACCCCGGCACCAGCCTTCGTTCAACCTGTGAACTGGCGGTGGTGAACTCTTCTCCTTCTCTGTCTCAGCTGCTTCACCTCTGACCAGGAGACCAGCCAACAACGACCTTCACCTCATTACAAAATCCACCTCCCTCTGCGAATCTCCTCGGTCATGGACTCCTGTTCGACAGTTAAGTTACCGTTTCGTGTGGTATAAATGTGGGTCTGGCATGTGTGTGTGTGTGTGTGTGTGTGTTTAAAGGCTGTCACTGATTCGCTTTGTGCTTAATTCTCGCCGTGTAGGTCCTGTTGGATGTAGTATTGTTTCTAGAACTTATCTTTCTTCCATTCATTCTGCTGAAAGTCCTTGTGTAGTGAACTGATATAGTAAACACCGGAAATAGTAAACAATTGCTTATAGTAAACGTTTATCTTGGTCCCGGTCCCAAGCCTTCTTAGACTCGTTAATTTTAGCCGGATATAGTAAACATCGGAAATAACAAACATCCTTTATGTAAATCATTTCCAAGTCCCTGAAGCTTCCCACCGCCGGCTATAGTAAACTTTTTATGAGAGTTACTTCCCTTTGACATGCTGTTACAGTGAACTTCGCAAATAGTAAACGCCGGTAATAGTAAACAACTGCTTACAGTAAACGTTTTCTTGGTCCTGGTCCCAAGTTTTCCCTTTGACAAAACAATGGCGCACAAACGTGTGACTCTGTCACTGAAAAGAAAAATGGATTTAATCAAACAAGTGAAGAAAACAACAAGAAGCAAAGCGAGTTAGCCCTTGAGTTTGGAATTTCTAAAGCAACAGTTAGTGTGATTGTGAAAACTAGAAAAAGTTTGAAGGAAAAATTTTATAAGGGGGACTGCAATTCAAAACGCAAACATGACAGACGTGCAACGCAGCCCGAGATTGAAAATGCCCTTTTTGGACTGGTTCAAGAAAACAAGGCGAACAGCATGCCTGTCTCCGGCACGTTTTGAAATCAAAAGCCGAACAGTTTGCCAAAGATCTAGGCTTGACAGAGTGGTGTGTTCTGAAGGTTGGATTAGGCGCTTCAACATACGCCACAACATTTCATACAGAAAAGTAAGTGGAGAAAGGAACAGTGTAGATGAATCGATCACAGATCATTGGGTTAGTGATGTCCTGTTGCCCACATCTCAAAAACTATGAGAAAAAAAAAAAGTTATCTTCAACCTGGATTAAAGGTGGATTATTTTGGCGCATGCTGCCAGATCGCACACTTGCGTTTAGAAGAACAAGAAGTGTACACGTGTGTGTCATTCACTCATTGTGTGTGTCACCGTGTGTGTGTGTGTGTGCGTCTCTCTCTTCTCTCTCTCTCTCTCTCTTCTCTCTCTCTCTGTCTGTCTGTCTGTCTGTCTCTTCTCTCTCTCTCTCTCTCTCCGGGGGTCACGTGACGTGAGCAGAAGCAGCAGGGCGCGCACTGATTGATCTGCGACAAATTTCACAAGTTTCATCGCAAACATGCCAGTTTCTGGACTCCCAGTAGCTGTGGAGAAGACCTTGAACGCCCTGCTGACAGACAATGACGTCACCAGCTGGAAAGTGGCAGGAGAAGGTGAAAAACACTGTGGTTGTCTTGCGCCTCAAGCCCGCTACTCTCAGATGTCAACAAACATGGCGGATCCCGTTCTGAACCGCAACACACAAGTTCACTATTTCAGGAAAAAGCCACCAGCCAGGTCCGACGAGATCAACAGAGAGCCCGACAGCAGCAACAGAGGGCAGTGAAGTGGAAAACCTGAAGAAGCTACTGCAACTTCTGTGAGTACTTCATCTCCGACTGACGTGCGACCTGAAAACTGTGTGCACATGACCCAGTAATGGAACACACTGTGGCTACCACCTTGCGTCAAACGGATGATGATCAAGTAAGATTGGAGACTGATCATTTGAGCTTACATGATGGCACTGAAACTGTACACACGTGTGAGTGTATTGACAGCTCTGTCCCCTCCTCACCACCTGACACTGACATCGAACCGATTTGTGACAGCCTAGTGGCAGGATTCAGTGTCAGTGTTGTGAAAACGTTACGTTGCCACCCTGACGAATAAATGTGTGCAAAGGCGATTGAGAGACAAGAGCAGAAATAAGTATTTAGAAAAGTTGTCCTTAACAGCTCAAATGATTCTGATGTTACTGCTCTGTGAATCGGACGATCTGGTGCTGGAATTTCCGTGTTCGCCTCATGACAGTGACTGTTCGTTCTGGTTCGTGAAAGCAGATGACAGACACTTGCTGACAGAAGAACGGACAAAACTGGCCAGTCTCCGTCGAGGTAAACGTGTTGGCAGAACACAACACGCTGACATCCTAGCACGTGCTGCACGGTCGCTGGAGACGCTACACGGCCTGATCCTGTTCTACCTGGGATGACAGCCTGGGCTCAAGACTCACGCCGCAGACGGAATCATCGTGACCAGCGCCGTTCCAGTGACATGAAATATGTCAGAACTGTGTTTGGAAAAAGGACAATTTTGTCATGGTTTCCCATGTCGAAGTAACATGCATTGTGTTCAGTTTTACCATAGTCAGTCGAATTGCATTGCTGATGAAGCTGTACTGCTTTAAAGCAATAAATTATTTCGTTCGTTCGTTCGTTTCGTTCGCTCTCTCTCTCTCTCTCTCTCTCTCTCTCTCTCTCTCTCTCTCTCCTCTCTCTCTCTCTCTCTCTCTCACATCTTTTTAATGGTTATGTGTGAACTTATTATTTGCTCTGTATGGGTGTTTGCACTGTGTGTGCGTCTCGGTGTATGTCATTGTGTGTGTCTTTTTCAGTGTATGTCTGTGTGCATGTGTGTATATCCATGTTTGCAAACTTGTGGTGTGTGTGTGTGTGTGTGTGCGCGCGCGCGTGCGTGTGTGTGAGCGTATGTGTGTGTGCGTGTGTGTGTGTGTGTGTGTGTTTGATGTGCTTTTTTTTTTCTTTATTTCTAAGGACAGCCATTTTCATCTTTCTGAACGGAAGTGCGCACCACCCGCAAGTATACTGTTCAAAAAGTTAAGGACCAACATTTCACTGACTTATAAAAAGGAAAATTGGGAAGTGATCAATCTCCAAGTGTAACATGAATTTATTGAATATGTGAAAAGTTGTAAAGACAATGTCAAGTCCGGGGGAATCGACAAACTGGAATCGAGCGCAGTACAAAACCCCCCCCAAAATTTGAAAGTAAAAGGAGGAGTGTTTGTTAAATGTCAGGGTTTTTAAAACTGTGTGCCCCCCGTTATTGGAAAGGCATTCAAGGCAGCGTTGTCGCATGGGTTCACCAGGTGCGCAGAAAAGGCCCCTTGGGGGCAGCACCCCAACCCTGCTGGAGTGACTCAGCAGCTGACCCAGGTTAGCAGGGGGGGAGGACGACGCTGTGCAGTCCCCCCCCCGTCATCCCAAGATGTTCGATGGGTTCAGTCTGGGTGTTTGCGGGCTAGCATTTGTTGAACCAGCAGCTTGGAGAAACGTGTTTAGCTTTGGTGCGATGGGGCCGTGCATTGTCGTCTGAAGATCCTGGGGTCCAAGTTTTTAAGGGCTGGCAGAATCGGGGTTGCAAAATCTCTGTTTGGTGCGAACCCCTTTCGGTTCCCGCCAATTGTAGAGAACCGTTCTGTAGCGTGTGTTTAAAGCCGCCCCAAAATCATAAGGATCCCCCCCATAGCGGTTCCTCTCCAGGCAGCTTTTCTGCAAAACGCTCCCCCGGGGGCTCAGACCTGTCCGTCTACGGGGGGATCCAGGCAGAGCCCCGATCGTCTGTAAACTCACGTTTGCCCACTGTTTATGTGTCCATCTCACGTGCTTTCGTGCACCATACTCGGCGTGCTGCTTGTGGGCATCGTCAAACGAGGGGGTTATGGTGGTCGTCGAGCACGGAGGTTGCGGCGGTTTTGGGGCGTTTTTTTGGTTTTATCACTGAAACAGTGTTGGGGGGCAATTTTAAGGGAGTTGATGTTGTTTGCACTTGCTGTTTTTCTTGTTGGTCTGCCTTAAAAGTATCGGTCTCTCGTGGTTTTTATTCGGGTCGACCGAGCGTGGTCATTTTTGCACTTTCCCGTGTCTTGAAAGCGTTGTCCGAGGGCTGATAACAACAGAGTGTGATACCCCAAGTCTCCCTGCCATTCCCGGACTGCAATCCTCCTTGGGCCTCCCATTGTCTTTTCGATCCGCTCGTTAGTCTTCGGGTGGAGGCATGCTGTTGCATTGCATTTTTCGCCAGTACGTGGCTTTTAAAGAACTTGGTTGAGGTACTTTTGACCTACAGCCTGATTTAGTCGTGTTCACATGATTTTGATTCGCCAAAGCTCCTCGGTCCCCAAAAATCAAAATTCACCCCCAAATTTTGGGCCAAAATGACAAGTCGGACCGTGTTTTTTAAGGCGCGTGAGAAATGTGTGCCACAAAATTGCAGTTGCCCCATTCACTATCAATTTGTGCGTGTGGTTCAATTTGTTTGGAACACAAAGGCGGTACAATTGAATTTTTGTGAATTTTAAAAAGTTTTTGTGCATTCTCAATGTTGGGTCCTTAACTTTTTTGAACAGTATATATGACAGACGGGCACTCACTTTAGAGGCCAATCCATTCGGAAATTAAATGTCCTCTCTTCTCCAAAGGTACAGTATGGATGCCCACATGAAGAGATAAACAGTTACACACTCAACCATTTTGATCTCCATATTTACTGAGTTTGGTACATTGAAACTGATGAGAGTAGATTTTTTTACTTACCCGAAAAGAAAAAAAAAATCAGGATAACATGCATTAAGTTTGAATTCATTTTGAAACATTGTGGGATCTCATCTGCTTATTTCTTGCACTGACAAGCAGCAAGTGTATCATGACAAATAATGGCACTCCTATGATGTTACTGACTACAGAAGTGCAGGGAACAGAACCAGAACTTCTGCATTCTCTTTGTTGGCCGGGATAAAGCTTTTGGGATACTGTTTGTAGTGAGAGTTTGTGGGTTATCCCCAGGCCTACTGTCTAAACTCATTTGTCCACCGACGTTTATCAGGATCATAATGAGGTCTCACTTAGTGGAAAATGACGTGTCTGACCCTTTCCCAGTGTACAATGGAGTGAAACAAGGATGTGCCCTGGCACTGACTTTGTTAAGTATTATGTTCACCAGAATTTTAATTGTTCTCTTTACTCTCCTGTACCAGTGCACCCCACTTCAGGTCTGGGAAACGCTCATTGTCACAGGTCAATGTGCTAGGTAAATGGCTGCCCAAAAAGGGGAAAGCGTTTGCAGGAAGTGGACCAGATTTTTCCGTTTGCCATCACAATAAGGATCACGCCAGTGGTTGTAGGGGGACATGTCAGGTGTTTCAGTGATTCACTTTTATCTATAAATAAAACCAATTTACAATCTAGGAAGAGAAAAAAATGTTCCCCCTTTTCAGTTAAATTTGTAGTAAATTACAACAACAACAACCAAAAAGTTATTTTGAACGATATTCGGTTATGTAAACTCACCCCTCAAAAGTTTATTATCCCGGCAGTCGATTATAGTAAACTCAGGCTCCAAAAGTTTATTATAAACGATATTCGGTTATAATAAACACAGCCGCAAGCAGTTTATTATAAACGATGTCACCTATAGTAAACCCCCGGGTTTTATAGTAAACGGGTCAGTGGGTCCCAAGGGGGTTTACTATATCCGGAGTTCACTTTTAGCGGGTTGGGTTGGGATAGTAGTGGGATCCTGGGGTATTTGGGAGTGGTTTTTTTTTCCTTTTCAATTTACTTTGTCCCCTAAGATAGCTAGTCCTGGATAGTGCCTTCTTCTATGCCCCACTTCTCTCTCTTGACTATCTTCTCTCTACTCAGTCGTTGGTTTCACCTTGGGCAAAAAAGCCCAGGTGTCTCAGGTTACAACGAGCGGTTGACCAGCACGAGTACCCAAAGTTACTGTCCTCGGGACAGCCAGAATGCCTCACTGCCTGAAAAGCAGTGCAGGAAAGTCTTGCCGGTCTGGAAGACTTTGAGACTGGCAGCACTGATGGCGTAAGCTTTGAGATAGAGATTCTGGATGGACAGGTGCAGCTGAGGACCTGCAATGTGCGACTTGCACAAGAGGCTACCTCAGAAATCCCCTCGTGCTGGGGGTTTACGATTCAGGAACTCCGGACAGCACAGGGGAAAGAAAGATTTACACCTGATCCTCGAATACCTTCAAAAAGGACTGAACCCGTATGAAGGGGAACTCTTCTCAGCTTCGCCAAGTGCAAAATACCATTGACTGAACAGAGGGTTGTTCTGCTTAAGGAAGGCTTGCTATTCAGGCGCAAGCCAGATTGCGAGGACTTGGAACTGGTAGTTCCTGCTTCCCTCCAGGAACAGGCAATACAGTGGCACCATGACCTTCCATCAGCAGCACACCAAGGCGTGGCGAGAACTAAAGCCAGACTAAAGGAGAAATTCTTTTGGTTTACTTTAGCTCGCGATGTCGAAGCCTATGTGTTGTCCTGCGACGTTTGTAGTAAAAACAAAAAGAACAAGCGTTATGGGAAAGTCCCATTGACAGAGTACCATGCAGGGCACCGATGGAACGTGTCCATATAGACTTCATTGGCCCCCTGCACAGGACAGCACATGGAAATGAGCACTGCATCATGATGGTGGACCAATTCACCAAATGGGTGGAGTGCGTGCCTCTTCCATCTCAAAAGGCCGAGACAACAGCACAAGCTGCGCTGGATGGGTTTTTCTCACGTTTCGGTTGCCCGTTCCAGCTGTTCTCTGATCAGGGACGCAATTTTGAAAGCAAGTTGTTCGAGGCGTTGTGCCATGCTTTCAAGATCCACAAGGCCCGAACAACGCCATATCGTCCTGCGTCAGATGGTCAGGTGGAGCGGTACAACCGAACGTTGATGGATGCCATAAGGTGCTTCCTGGGGAAAGCGCTGAACAAATGGGACGAACACGTACAGCAGATAGCTGGAGCTATCCGGTCCTCTGTTAACCGAACCACTGGCTTTACCCTAACATGTTGATGTTGGGGAGGGAAGTGAACATACCAGCACAGCTGATGTTCCCGGTTCCAGGCCAGAGGTTCGAGTGTGAGGACGAGTAACGCGTCCCACTTGGTCCAGTCCTTGCAGGATGCCCACACAGCTGCAAGAGAGAAATCTGAAGACATCCCCTCGACACATGAAAAGGAATTATGATCTCAAGATCTTGTTGAGCCCGTATGCCGAAGGCGATGTCGTATATCTCTTGGACACTGCAGTGGTGAGGGTAACTCTGTTCACCCTGGAAAGGTCCGGGGGTCATCTTGAGGAAGCTGTCTGCCTACCTGTATCAAGTCAAATCCGGAACTCGGTTTTCGTGAGAAACCATGACCGACTGATGCCGTGCAGAAATAGGAAACTGTCCGCATGGATCCAGCGGTTCAAGTCACATCCGGAAGGGAAGAAGAAGTGCCGGAGGATGAAGATCAGGGAGTTTACTGCGTCTGCAGGAAGCAGTGGGGCGGGCGTTTCATGATCCAGTGTGACTACTGCCGGGAGTGGTACCATGGGTTATGTGTTAACGTCACCGCCACTGACGCACTTGATATTGACAAGTACAAGTGCAGGGCTTGCAGGCAGTGAACTTATTAGACAGGAGTTCTGTTTCAGGATGACCACTGGAAAACCGAATGCCCTGGAGCGCGCTGATAAGTTTTCAGTAGCAGGTCGGCTGTTCCCGCACACAGATCAGTTGGTGCAGGACCTCTGGCTTACTAAGGAGGCGTCCGAGGATGAGCGTGAAAAAATGCTTGCTCCGGATGGTCGCTGTCGCCAAGCAGCGGGATGACCCTTTCTCAAGGAAGTGGCTGAAGAAGGTTGCCGGGGCGGTGCAACTTACCAGCTGCGGAGTGATCGGTGGATCACAGAAAATGTGGCCCCTGTCACTTCGTGGTCTGGCTGCCCGGGCAAGTCCAAACCAGCCTCTGAGCAATTTGGGGGGGGGGGGGGGGGGGGCCCCTTGACATAGTTGCTGCATACGCTTGCTGCCCCACCCAATTTTGGAAAATCCCTATTGAGGGGGCCTCCACGAGGGATGAGCGGCCCCAGGTGTGAGGTATGGAAAATTTCGGACATCCTCAGCGTGAGGGATATGGGAAGATATTCCGGGTTGCTCTCCCCGGGAGTCCCCCACGAAGACCTTTTTCCCAGGAAACACCAGAACACGCTGCCGGGTGCTCTTCCTCATCCTTGGGGTGGCCCGCCGGGTTTTGGTACGGACCGAGTGGGTTGAGGCCAAAAGTACACCTCCCCAGGAAGTGGCGTTCCGGATGGGAGCTCCGGAAGTCTAGAGCGTCGGCAAGCGGGCACCCTCAGCAGCGAGAGGCTCTAGGAAAGGTTCTAAAGCTGG
This sequence comes from Conus canariensis, assembly GCA_033310375.1. NCBI lineage: Eukaryota > Metazoa > Mollusca > Gastropoda > Neogastropoda > Conidae > Conus > Conus canariensis. The sequence continues at coordinate 10,157 of JAMYXO010008116.1, forward strand.
CCCAGAAAAAAGGGGACCTTCTTTCACCCCCCATTTTTCTGGAAGATGCGAGGGGGAAAGCAGGAAGCCTACTCGGCTTCGGCCAGGAGGAGAATGAAGAAAAAAAAAGGCTAAGTGCCCAAGGGGGTTCCGCGCCACCTTTTCCCCCCCCCTTCGGTCGGGCGAGGGAGGCCCTCCCCGAAAAACCCGTCACACTCGGCCAGTCGAGTCCCCGGGGGGAAGAGTGCATGGTTTCCGGGCTGCAGGAGCCAGTAGGGACCTGAAGGTGCTGCCTTCACACATCACATCCTGGGTTTTCGTGAAGGTGCCCCCAACATCGAAAAAGTGCTGAAGTGGGGTGGGAAAAGGGTTGTTGAGGCCTGGACTGGTGTCTGTCGTCGGCGCTGGAGGACTTGGTTCGGTTTTCAACATGCAGCGTCTCCTGTCCCCTTGAAAGATGCACGCATCTTGGATGGGCAGAGGGAGGTATGACGCTTTCTGCCAGTACATTGGGGGGCCGGTGCCAACTACCCTTTCCCGTGACCCGGCGGAGTCACAGCCTGTTGGTCCCTTGGAAAGGGGTGCTGCATTGGTGGCAAGTGGGCCACCGGAGGGAGTAAATGGCGGGAACTATCGTCGCCGGAGGCGTTGGAGCCCGCCCGAGCGCCCTGATACCCGAACCAGTTCCGCAGGCATTTGACGCCATTTCCACCCGGATGAATGTCAAATCTATGAGCTCCCCCTGGCCCAAAAGAGGTGTGCTGGATGGGACCTTTGTGAGGATGGAAAAAAGGGTCCTATTAGGAATTGGGGCCCCCTTTTGTAATCCCCTCTCCTACCCCCCCTCGAGGATTCGCTCAGTACCTAGGATTGGTGGTAGCGGTTGGGCTGCTCCAAAACATTGTGCGAAATGGCTGGTTGGGATATGGAGAGAGTCCTCGTTAAGCTGCGGGAAATTGTTCATCACCCCCCCGGGGGGCCCCTGTGGGCGAGATTGGACTCGCCCAGCATGCCCAAATTTAGACCTGGTCCCAGCAAGCTGTGAAACTCCAGGGGATTCTGCCCCTTTGGCTCCCCCACTATGTTGTTGTGCTACATT
>JAMYXO010008117.1:0-11233 GCA_033310375.1 Conus canariensis
TAGTAAATAATTTTGCCCCCTTAAGGTTTTCCCCCAAAGCTCCTACTTTAGGCGATTCACTTTAAAATCAGTAATTGATACGTTTTGCGGTAGTCAAAGAGCCTTTTTGTATTAACAAACAAAAAGCAACGGGGTTTGCCTTTTTCAAAGGTATGCAAACAAAGGGGGTTTTTTAGAAGGGTTTGGGGCAATTCCACATAAACGCGCCCATATAAAAAAAAAATTTTTAAAAAAGTTTTTTTAGATGTGAAAATAAATTCTTTCCCCAAACCGGTCTAAAGTTAGGTTTGGAAGTAAACAAAAGCAGAGGCCCAAAACTGGTTTATGCTGATTTGAATCAATCTTGCCACAGTTACGCCCACAAAAAGCAAAAAAAAAAAACAACCTTATTAACCCCCCATCGACTGTTATTTTATTTGTTGTTGGTTTCAGATGGCCGCACACAAAAACCTGAAATTTACAGAGGCCAACGCAGCTAGTAGATTTTTAGGCAGTGAAACACTTCGAATTTCTATCCAATGAAAGAACCTTTTAGAATTAAGATGACGCGAAGACCAACAAAAGTATGACCACCACTCCGTTGGTTTGCGGCTTTGAGCAACATAAAATAAAGACGTGCAGTAAGAGCCCGTCATTTAAAATGGCAAATTCAGAGGGGCGCGCACAAAAGCTTACTTCAACTAGGTACCCCCCCAAAAAGGAAACGCCACTTCTTTTCATAACCCACGAGGCCGTTTTTTTTTATCAGCAAGCAAATGACTTGAATATAAGAGGGGTTACCTGCATTCCCGCTTTAGAAAAAACAGACTTTTTCTCTTGATGTTTATCCTTTTAGCTCGCCAACTTGAGGGGATTTTGATAAATTTGCGGGATCCTTCAAACTTTTCCCAACACAAACAAAATTTTTACCCATCTTTATGCGTAAAGGCCTACCATATAATACAAACCCCTGGGAAGGTTTGACGAAGACTCCCCCCAAAAAGGCGCTTTCTTTTTTAGTCTTAGAGGAAAGACATAACGATCTGAAAGAATACGCTCAAAAGGCCGGACAGAATTTGCGTCAAACAAGGGGGGAATCACATCACCTTGATGGCTGCGTGTGGGTTTTTTGGCAGACGGCTTTTAAAATTTCAGATTCGCAAAAAACATTACAGCTTAGACTCATCACATCTTCCCCCGGGTTGTCTTGGGAAGGGATTCTTTAAAACAAAAAACATTTTAGATTGACTTTAAATTTTTGACACCCACACTTCAGAATTTAAAGACGGCCTAAGGGGATATTTGCATGGCCTACATCCTTACTGCAAAGCCAACAAAAGCTTAATGATTTGAACCCACTAAACCATCCAAATACTAATGTACCTAACGCAACAACTGTAGGAGGGCCAGAGCCCGCTTCCCCCGGAAACTTTTTTTAAAGATAAAAAGGCCCCATGATTTAATTTGTGTTAGGGATGCTGCACAGCTTCCCCCCGATAAACAATAGGACAAACTTGAAGAGACTTAAATATCTAAAAAAACCATCCCACAACGATTACCCCCTGCCCAGAAAAGATTAAAGTGGTCCCATCGAACCCCAAAAATTGTACCTAACTTTTTAAAATAAATAAAATGGGTGCCTTACGACCCACAGTTTTACCTAAAAGCATGGATTAAAACTGCCGCTGTTTTACAGATAATTTCTGGATCAAGAGCCTTCATAGGCCAAACATCATGAAGAACACCGTCTTAACCCAAGCCACGACGCTTTAGAAAAAGACTTCTTTAAACGATGACAACAGTTGTTTTTGGAAAACCCCGGAGAACCCCACAAAACGCAAAGATGTGAAATTAGTTACAAAAGAAAACCAAACAATTAAGCGGTCTCAAAAAACTATCAAGTTAAAGATTTAACGACAGCCGGGTTTCATTTTATGAAAAAAAAGGATGTTAATTTTGACAAACCCGGGGGGGTTTTTCGGCTTAACCCATTTAGAGTTGCAAAGTTTTTGGCAGAACTTGTTGACTACTTTAACCACTGTACCCAAACAAGGCCCTACCAGACACGACCCCTTTATTTTAGACGCCCAACTGAAACTTTTTTTAAAAGGGTTTAGAAAAAGAAGTGGGTAAAGGAGTTGATGGGGGGTACGACCATTGGCCCAAAAGATTTCCCTTTTCATTCAACGTGAACAAAAAAGTGATTGGGGAAAAATGAAGGTGAACTTAAAAGGGGGCAGTTAACAAGAAATTTGGCTTACGGTCGAAGTGAAGCGTTGCCCGCCAACTTCGTAAAGAAAAAAGCAAAAGGTAGTAAGAAGTGAAAAAAAAATATAAAACCACGACAACACAAGGGAAGCTCTTCTTTGAAAAAAAGTATTTTTTCACACAAATGTTAATCGCGCCTTACTCCACAAGTAAACACAACCATTAAAGAAATCCATCTTAACAAAAACAAAGAAATTACGAAATCCTGATTTTCTTTGGTAGGGCATTGGGAACTTTAAAAGTTAAATTTTGCGATTTGGGGTTTGTACTTAACTAAGAACCTAACGTACTTACTTAAAATTTTAACAAGAACTAACTTAAGAATTTTAAACAAGAACTTAACTTAAGAACCAACTAAAATTTATTTATTTTTTGCACTTAACTTAAAAATTTTTTGCACTTAAAAAAAGTACTTTTCTATAACTTTTAATTTGTATTATCTATTTCTTATCTAGTTCTTAAAAAACTACCATAGAAAAGGGGGGCTACCAGGAGGTTGCCCTTTTTTTGCAGAAGGGTTCTTCCTTTTATGGGGGGTTTTGTGACTTTGTTGCTAGGATAGCGTTGGGGATTTGTATGCTAAAAACCCCAAAAAACCAACAAACACAGCCCCAAAACATAGATACATCTTATGTTTGATTGTGTTGTTTTAATTGGGGGTTGTTGTTAATTGTGTTGTTGGTGGGGGCGAGTTGTATTTTAAATTAAAAAATTTTGTTTTTCTGTTGGTTTGCTTTTTTTAGTCGTTCCCCAGGTGTTTGCGCCAGCCCACACGCCAGGACTTTTTTTCTTAAACATTATCATTGTGGTACTTCCCTGTGGGATGCCCGAGGCATTTGCCCTGCGAAAATGTCCTCGGTATCGCAACTTCTTCCCTGACCCCATTTTTTAGCTATTAAAATTTTAAAGAAAATTAAATGATTAAAAGTAATTTAACCCATGGAAGGGGATAACATGTCCCAAAACTTAAATCATTTACATGCAAAAGTTTCTGGGGCTTGTTTTAAAAACCCGGGTTTGGATAAGCATTTTAAACTTTTTCTGAACAACCGCCCATCTTACTTACTAACTTAGCTTAGGGAATCATTGTTGGCCCACGACAACCATTTTTGAACCAAATGGTTCGTACCAGCGTTACTTCTCACGCGAGTAACAGGGCTGAATCTGTTCAAAGTTAGTTTAGTGCCAAATAGGGTTTTGTTTTTCCCACGCGGCCGAGGGGGTAAACTTTCTTTTGGGGGGTGGGGCAGGATAGCCCCTGCTCCCACCCCTTTAAAAGGGTTTTGTCACAACCATTTTTAAAACAAAAAAAAAAAAAATACTTTTAAAACCCTGGTTTAAAGCTGGCAAAATTATGGGGTGTGCTTTTTGGGGGGGTTAAAGTTTTTTCAACCATTGGGAAAAAAGTTTGCAGGAAAAAACCGCCCAACATGGGAAAGAAGGAAGACGCCAAGACATTGGGAGCCATTTTTGCTTTAAAACAAAAGATTATTTGATTAAAAAACAAAATAGGGCAGGCCCTTTTGGGGATTAGTTTTTTTAATTATTTTTTAAGGGGTTTAAAAAAAAGGGTGATGGGAAAAAAGTTTTTTAAAACGAAATTTTCCTTTCCGGTAATTTGGGGGCCTTTGGTTTTTTTATAGCGGGGTAGCAAAAAACTTTTAAAAATGGGAAAAACCCGGGGGATCTAGGAAGGTTTTGAAAATTGAGGATGTTGGGAAAAGGGGGGGGGTTGAAAATTTCTGGGGGGATTGCCTCAAAAGACTTTCTTTTTTTAGCAGGGGGTTATCCAGAAAAAAAATGGGAAAAGGGAGATTTAATCAGAAAATTTTTGATTTAAAAAAGATGGCTGGGTTGGTTCTGATGGGGGGAGGAGCTATTGTTAAAGCTTTGGGGGCCCTTCCCCTTTGGGACAAATTTTTTGTTTAGTAAATTGGGGGGCCGAGGGGAAAAGAGGAACGTCCCTAACAAGGCAATGGAAGATTTTTTTCTAAGGCAAAAAGACGCTTACGGGAAAAAGGGCGAAAATTTCTTTTACTTTGGGCTTTTAAATTTTTAAAATTTAAGAGAACAAAGGGCTTCGAGCACCCCATTTACCCGACGTTTTTGAGGGAAAAGAAAGGGGGTTTACTTAGTGGGAAGGGAAAAAGTTTTCTAACATCGGGCCGGGCCCCCAGAAAGTCCGACTTTTTTTGGGAAATTCTGAGGAACAAAAAAGGTTCAGAGAAGCTTTTTTGTAGTTTGGGGATGGCCCAAATCTTTTTTGGTTTCCGCTTTCCTTTTGGTTTAAAAAAAACGCATTTTAAAAATGGGGGAAAAAACGAAGTTTCAAAAAATATTACCCTAAAGGGGGATTTGGGAAAGGGAAAAAAACGGGTATTGAAAAAAAATGATAAAGCGCTAGGTGTCTGAACAGAAAAAAAAAAGAAATTTGGGTTTCAAAACAGGCAATTTTGGGAAAAAATTTTTGCGCCCCCAAAAAAAATTTAAAGGGGCCAGATTTGGGGTTAATTTTGGTTTTTTTTGGGCCCCCCCACCAATGGACTTGCGGGGCTTCCCAGGAAAAAAGTTGGAAAACAGTTTAAAATGGGTCGGACTGGGGGGAAAGGGGTTCAAATACAAAACGGGGGGCCCTTTAAAGGGGGTAAATGCCAAAAGCCCCGGGGGGGGCTTTTTAAAAAAAAAATTTCGGGCCCTTAAATAGGCCTAGGGGTGAACAGGGACAGGGAAAGAGGGAACCCAGGCAAAAAATCGTCCAAGCCCAGTAAAAAATTTTAAAAAGTACAGCTGGAAAAGTCCGGGGGACCCCATCAATTTTCCCAGAGAAATTAAAGGGCAGAGAACGGGAAAAAAGAAAGGGTTAGGAGTTGGGGCCCCAGTTTTTTTTAGGGGGCCCTGGGAAAAATATGAAGGTTTAAAACATAAAAGGGGCCAAACCAGAAACGCGTTCAAATTAAAAAAAATTTGGGAACGGGAAAATGGGGGGACCAAAAACCGGGGGTTTGGGGGGGAAATTAAAAAAACTTGGGATGCTCCCCGGAGAGGCAGAAGGTGATGTTTGAATTAGAGCCCCAACCCCAAAATGGGCGTTTAAGGGGGATGGGAAGGGGGGAAAAAAATTATGAAAAAACCCCTCCCGGGTTTATTTGGTTGAGAAACCTTTTCTTTTTCCCCAAAAAAGCCCCAAAAGAACGGGTTTGGGTTCGGGGAAAAGTTGGGGAAATTTTTCCACCAAACACAATTTCCGGAAAGGTTAAAAAAATTAAATATTTTTTTTTTGTTAAACTTTTGGGTTTTTTTTATTTTTTTATTTTTTAGGTTTACTTTTTAATTTTTTTAGTCTTTTTTGGGGTTTTTCTGATTGTTTGCGGGGTTTTTCAAAGGGGTTTTGTTTGATTGCTCAGGGCTACTTGTTGGGGAAGTAAAAATCTTCTCCCCCTTTGGTGGAAGTTTTTTTGGGGGGGCTTTAACCTTTACCATCGGGGCCAACTTCGAAATTCTTCGTCCGAAATTTTTTTCATCCCGGAAGATTTGCTTAAACTTTTAAACTTAAAAGAAAAAGGGGGGGTTTTTCGGGTTTCAAGGCAAACAAAGGGGAGGGGGGGCTTTTGGGGAATTTAGGGGGTTTAATTTTTTTTTTAAAAGCACCACAACAAAAGACCAAGGCCCCAAACCTTAAACCCAAGACTCCCAATGCAAAGAGGGGGGCGGGTCCCCCCCCCAGAAAAATTTTTAGCAACACTAGACCCAAACATTACCAGCTCAGCTTATGGCCGTTAAATTTTTTAAGAAAAGAGTAATTTTAAAGGGTTTGAATATTTTTTTCTATTTGCCCTTTACTTACCAAAAGGCACTTTCATTTCTTTTTGGGGGGCAGTTATTTGGGGCCCAAACCCCCAAAAATTTTTAGCCTGGGGCATCCAATTTTTTTTAAAATTTTTTTTTTTAATTAAGGGTTAATCTTGTTTTATTTTCATTAACCCTTCTGGCAGCACCCTTTAATCAGAAATAAAAAAGCAATAAAATCAACATACTTAATGAAAATAAAACGGTACGGGGGGGTTTGGCCTTTTTTTAACCCACAGTGAACCCGGGGGGTGAACAGGGGTGGGATTTTACCCCGTTTTTAGGAAAAAGCAATAAACAAGCCTAAGAAGGGCCCCCCCAAGTTTTCAGACTTTTTTTTGGTTTCAACCCCTAATAACTTTTTGCTCGGCAAACTAGGTCAGCCCAGGGGGGGGGGGGAAAAAAAACGAAAAAAAAATTTTTCCTTTTTTGCTACCCGTGGGGGCAAATTTTGGGGGGGAAAAACCCAAGCCGGGGTCGGGCCCCCCCTTCCCGCAAGGAATTCTTTTTCCCCCCAGCATATTTTAAAAGAGCCCTGCTTAGGGGTTTTTCAATCTTTTTTTTTTTCGTTGTTAAAACCCGGGGCTAGGCAAACCCAAAAAGGGGTCCTTCATTCGCTTTTTTAAAAAAGGGGGGTTTTTTTTTTCAAAGGAACAGGGGGGTTTTTAGTTCAAATTTTAAAATCCCCGGTTTAAAGGGGGGGGAACGGCCCCGGGGGGCCTTTTTCCCTTTTGGGAAGGGGGTTTTTTCGTGTTTGCCAAAACGTTTGGGGGGCCCCCCTTTAACCAAAACTTTTGGGGTAGGGGGAAGGGGGTGGGCGTTTTTTGGGGCTTCAAATTTTTGGGTTTGGGGGTTAAACCCCCCATCGGGGTTTTTCAAAACCAAAACATTTTCCCGGAACTCCCATTTTGGCCCAAAACCGGGTTTTTTTTGGGGGTGTCTTTTTTTTCCACTGCAATGCATTTTGGGGGGTAACCGGTTTGGGTTTGGGGGCCCCGGACTTTCTTTTAAATTAAAAAAAAACAAATTCAAAAAAAACAAAAAGTATTGGGGGAAAGGGGGGGGGGGCCCAAGCCCAGCTTAGCGGGGGGAATTTTCAAAATCCAAGGGGGGAAACTCACGGGGGGGGTTTTTAAATTAAATTTTCCAAAAATTCCAAAAAATATCTTTGGGCTTAGGTAAAAAAAAACAACCGGGGGTTTTTAAATGCGACAAAGTCCCTTTTAAAACAGCATTGTATTTTTGATTAAGAAACCACACCGAAACCCAAGGGTGGCCCTCCACAAAGGGGAGCTTTTAAGAGCTTTTCTTTTTTTTTTAAAAATGTCCCCGTTCAGCTGAGCAGTCTTTAATAATAAAAAGGGGTTTTGGGGGCCCAAAAAGTCTTTTTGTAATGGGTTTTTAAAAAGCCGCCAAATTTGGGCCGGGTAGGGACAAATAAATATTATTTTCGGGCGGGGGTAAAACCCCTTTCTTTTTTAAGGGGCTTGGGGGGGGCTTAATGGGGGGGGGAATATTTAAAAAGGGCCGAAGGGAAAACCGGAAATTTTTTGGGAACAAATAAGTAACCCAAGAAAAGTTTTCCCCCACCCCCGTAATCCGGGGAATTTTAAGGGGAAAATCGGGTTCTTTGGGGAGAAACCAAACAACCTCGGGTTTTTATTAAAATTTTTCCGGGATTTAAAAAGCCCGGGGTTTTAGCCCGGGGTTTTCCAAGGGGGTTTTGCGAGCAAACACAAACCAAAAAACTTTAATTTGGGGGTTGGGTTTCGGGTTTCCCTCGGGGTTTCTTGTTGGGAAAATTTATTTTTTTTCCCGGGGCCACCCTTTTTCCCCCCCAAATATAGTTTTTCAAAGGGGGATCTAAAATCCAGGGGGAAAAGCCCTTTTTTTGGGTTTAATTTGTGTTCGGGGGCTTTTCACAAAAGGCGAAGGGGTTTTTTTTTACATTTCACTTTTAAATGCGGATCCGGGAAACCCCCAGCCCAAAAATTCCCTTTTTTTTTACAAAGTGTTGGGGGGGTAAAAGGGGCCGCGCCCGAAAACAAAAGGGGCAGAAATTCCATTTATTGCACAAACAAACCCTTTTAATTTTTTGGGGGAAAAAACGCTTTGATTCTCTTTGAAAAAGGAGTTGGGGCCTTCAGTAAACAAAACAAAAATTCCTTTTAAAAAATTTTGGGACTGAATAGAGGGTTTTTTCCAGAAAGGGGTCCCGCTTGGGGTTTTTATTTTTTTTTAGGGGGGGGTAAATCTTTTATAATTAAAAAAACCCGTTTTATTTTTATCGGGTTTAAAATTGTTTCTGGCCATTCCGGGGTTTGTAACAACCCCAAACCAAGAAAATTTTCGCGGATGTGTATTTAGCCGGGGCCCCAGACAGAACAACAGACCGCTAGGTTAAATGTCAAATTCAAAGTAAGTTTTTTCTTTTTGGCCCGGGGGGGGGATTGGGATATGGGGTCTTTTTCAGCCAAAAACTGAGGGAGCGAAACTGTTTCCAAAAAAAAAATTTCTTTTGCTAATGCCCACTTTAACTCACCTTTTCACCTCCCTTAAAACCGGGGCGGGGGAAAAGTTTGGGGGGGTTTGGGGATTCCCGAAAACTTTCCTTTTTTCCTTTTTAGGCCCGCCCATAGGGGGGCAGAAAAATTGGGGGAAAAATGGCTGGCCCTTTGCTTTTTACAAAAACTTTTCCCGCCCCCGGGGGGAGGGGCCCAAAGGGTTTTTTCGAGGGGCCCGGGCCCAAAATTTCAACAACAGTAAAAAGGTTTTTTCGAGGAATTAAGGGGGAAATTAAGGGGGGTTTTGCAAAGGGCCTGGGGATTTATAACACGCCACGGCAAAATCCCCGGGGAAAAACTTTAAAAAAGTGGGGGCGAACGGGGGGATGGGGGATTACACAATTACCCGGGGGGGCCTTTCCCTTACGCCAGGGGGCCCGCTGGGGGAGGGGGGTCAAAGGTCAACCGGGATGGGTTTATTTTTTTAAAAAAAAAAAGAATATAAAATAAAAATTGGGCCCAGCCTTTTTTTTCTCCAAAACCCTCCATTTAAAATCGGGGGGTTTCCCCGACCCAAATTGGTCAGTAACGCCAAGGGGGGGGTAATTCTTAATTTCCCGGGGCGGGCCAATTTAACTTTAAATATAACCCAACCCTTAAGGGGGGCTTTAAAAAAAATGACCCTTATCCAAAACCAGTGACCAAACGTTGGGGGCATATTTAGCCCCAAAAAATAAAGGGGGAAAACAAAACCCCGGGGAAAACGCCCACCAAAATTTGGGGTTTACAAGCCTGTAAAAACTTGGGCCCTGGTGTCTGAATCACAAACAAAGAAAAAAAACCCCGCTGATTAAAAAAAAACCCCATTTGGCCCGGGGAGCACATTTAAAGCAGGGCAGCAGATACGAGGTTTTGCAAGAATTAAACCCAAACCCAAATTTTTAACACCTTGAAGACGAAAGAAAAAGTTGAGGTTTTTTTAATTCTTACAAAAAAGTTTTAATTTTAAAAATACTTAGAAAAAAGGTCATCCCGCAGGTTTATTTTTTTATAAAGAAAAAGAAAATTTAAAAATTTAGGGGAAGACATGACGAATTGATCCTAGAAGAAAAAAAGAGATCGTCAGGGCCCTTCATTTAAAAAGATGAAACGAATTTGGGCCTTTAGCGGAAGAACTTAAAGAGCAGCAAAGGTTTTTCCCAACCCCCAAGAAGAACAAAACACCCCCTTTTAGTTGCGCACCGTGCAGAACTTTAGCAAATAGAATTAATCTTCTACAAATTTTTGGACAAACCGCCAGAAGACCCCCCTTTTTATTTTAAGATAGATAAAAACAACCAATGTATAAGAACTTTGGGAAATTTTTTAAGAGTTTCTACAAAAACCGACCCAAATTTTTTAAAACTAAACACAATTTAGACAGGGGGGCCCGTTGCGACCAAAGGCAAAACTTTTAAATTTAAAAGGGCCTGGGGCTTTTTGTCTTTTAAAAACGGGGGGCGGGGGTTTGCCAACATCTGAAAAAAAAGCCCTCTTTCGAAGAGGCAAAGCCCCGATGAAGCAAAACAGAAATTGAGAGGGTTTTTAAAGAGGAGCCAAATTTAAAAAAACTTTTGGTGTTTCCCCATTGCCCGCTGAAATCCGGGGGGCTTAAGCTGCTCTGCGGAAAAAAAGGGGGGAACTAACAAACTTTTGGGGCAAAACGGGACAGATAAAAGTAGAAAAAAAAAAAAAAAGCGGGCGACAGAGATAAAAATTTAGGGCAAAAAGAAAGGCAAAAACAGCGAAAAACAGGATTTAAGAAAAAAGGGGCACCAGGTTAGAAACAGCTACTAAAGGGCCACAGCACACAAACAAGCAGAAAAAGAAACTTAAAAAGAAGTTTTTAAAACACTACGCTAGCAAAAGAATAAGGACTCGTTCAGGAACGGGGAACAGAGAGCATAAACGGCTGTTGGGTTTTTTTCTCTGCACCGTTTTTGCTTAACAGGGGGCGCCAACAAGGCCAGAGCCCCCTCCGCTCGCCCGGGAAAAGTTTGGTTAGAAAAAAATTGCACACTAGCAAAACCATTAAAGAAGTTACGCCAAGGCTTGAGCTTTCCGGCATAAATTGGGAGTGTTGTTAGTTTTGGGGTTTGCTACTATAAGCAAAGGGGCCGGGGGGTTTGGCCGCCATCTTGATTAGGAGTGCAGCTGGGTTTTAATTTTTAGGAATAAAAAAGGCAATCCAGTAAAAGTTAAAAAATACAAGAGGGGTGCTTTCGGATAGGGGGGGGGGGGAAATGCAGGCAGGAAAAAACGGGCGTGCTTTCTGGACGCTTTCTGGGGGGGGGGCAACTGGGCGCTTTCTTCAGGGAGGTACTTTTTTTATAATGGTGGAGCAGGCCTTTTTTTAAAACCTGATTTTGGCCAAGTTTTGACGCCCCGCTTTTAAGGTTTATTGTTTTAATTCTGACGCCAATCTGCAGCAAGGGAGAGGGTCTGATAACAATGGCCCAACAAGTCAAACCTTTTACCAGCATTCAAAAAACGCTTGATACCTTTGTATGCTGCGGTAAAAACAACAGCAAGTTTAAGCATCTTCAAAGGGGGAGAAAGGTTTTTTTTGGCATCAAACCGTAATTGACTACAGCAGA
>JAMYXO010008118.1:0-11231 GCA_033310375.1 Conus canariensis
GGTGAGGTGAACACTTGAAGATCAGGAAGTACAACACCTTGGTTGTCTGATTGTTGTGCTTGATTAATTGGTTTGAGGGTATGCACTTGTTTCCTAATGTCAGTATTGATATTGTTTTGACTGTCTTTGAATGATTGCAGTCTGCTTGTGGTATCTTTCATCTGACGTTGTAGATGTGTGTTCATCCTGTACTTGTTTGATTTGTTGTGAAAGATCTTGATTTAATGACTTTATGGAATTTTTCATTCTAATCTCCATATCACCCGTATTCTGAGTGTTCCGTTCAACTTGCTGGGCTGTGTGTTCAAGCTGATTTTTCAGTGTTTGTATGTCTTGCTGCATGTTGGAGATAGTGCGTGTGGTTGGGAGAAGCTGTTTTTGAAGGTGTGTGATAACGGCCATACTTGCTAGTTCAGAGAGTGTGGGGGGAAATCCGATGCTGGGAGTTGGCACTCTCGGGGGTTAGTGTGTTGATAGAATGAGTAGCAGACAGAGGGTAGGGACTTGTGGGGGAGGGTGACAATACACGCTGTTCTAAAACACACGGGGTGGGCGTGGGAGGATCAGATGGGGGGTCAGTATTTTGCTGGGTAGAGGAAGGGACTGAGGAGTGAAAAATGTCAACAGGGGATGGGACTGTTGATGGCTGGAGACTGGAGGGATGCAGGTGGCGATTCCATGCTGTCTGGGGCGGATTAGGGAGGGAGTGTGGCAGAGAGAGAGAGAGAGAGAGAGAGAGAGAGGAGAGAGAGAGAGAGAGAGAGAAGACAGACAGACAGACAGACAGACAGATAGACAGACAGACAGACAGTGAGCAAATCAGCTGATTTTAGAGGCTTAAAGAGACAGACAGACAGACAGACAATGAGCAAATCAGCTGATTTCAGAGGCTTAGAGAGAGAGAGAGATAGAGAGAGAGAGAGAGAGAGAGAAGAGCGAGACAGAGACAGAGAGACAGAGAGTCACAGAGACAGAGAGAGAGAGAATGACTGAGACAACCAAACAGACAGACACCAAACTGACAGACAAGCAGAGACAGACATTGAATGTTATCGTAGCATCGTTGTTAATCATCCACCTCTCCGTTCATTGTGCACGCTTTTGTGTGTGTTCGTTTAAATTCTTTTTACTTTAAGTGATATAAGATCAAAGAAAGAAAGAGAGAGAGAGAGAGAGAGAGAGAGAGAGAGAGGAGAGAGTGAGTGAGTGAGTGAGTGAGTGAGTGAGTGAGTGTGTGTGTGTGTGTGTGTGTGTGTGTGTGTGTGTGTGTGTGTGTGTGTGTGTGTGAGTCGCCCTGTGGGTTGGTCATAGAATAGACCCACTGCCCTGCCATGCATGTGGTAAGAGGCGACTAAGGCAGGACCACCACGCCCGGAGGATAAAGGAGTTTGCGTAGGGCTAACAACCCTACCTGTTAAAAAGACCAGTTGTAGAAGCATCGACGACAACGAACCAAAACATTCATCTGGGCAAGTAAGGGTCTCCATCCCGGAGACTTGGACGTGGTGCAGTGAAAGCCGAAAGGAAGCTGCAAGGCTGACTCCCCTTCTAACACCCAGGACAACAATGAGAGCAGCCACATGGAACATCAGGACGATGTACGAAACAGGACAAACCATCCAAGTAGCGAGATAGATGAAAAACTGCAAGATCGGAGTGCTAGGACTGAGTGAGACAAGGTGGCTACAGTCAGGACAGCTGAGACTTTCATCTGGAGAACAGCTGCTGCTGTACTCGGGACACACAGAGGATGGAGCCCCCCACACTGAGGGTGTGGCCCTGATGCTGGCACCGGAGGCACAGGGGGCACTCATCGGATGGGAACCTGTCAACTCCCGCATCATCACAGCCAAGTTTACCACGAAGAATAATGACATCAGGCTGAACATCATCCAGTGCTATGCTCCCACCAATGATGCGGAAGAAGAGAAGAAAGGTGACTTCTGCCAGCAACTACAGACAGTGATAGACAGAAGAGGAGCAAAGGACGTAACCATACTGATGGGAGATTTCAACGCCAAGATTGGAATGGACAACACAGGCTACGAGGACATCATGGGGACACACGGACTGGGACAGATGAACGAGAATGGTGAGCGCTTTGCGGACCTGTGTGCCCTGAACCAGCTGGTGATAGGAGCAAGCATCTTCCCACACAAGCGCATCCACAAGGCTACATGGAGATCCCCGAACCACGTCACGGAGAACCAGATTGACCACATCTGCATTAGCCGCAAGTTCAGGAGATCATTGCGGGATGTACGAGTGGTGAGAGGTGCTGACGTGTCATCAGACCACCACCTTCTTTTAACAACAGTGAGACTTCGCCTCATAAGATTCACAAACACGAACAACACACGGACAAGGTACAATGTTAGACTGCTCAGAAACAGGGACACACAGGCAGCATTCCAGATCAGCCTTTCCAACAAGTTCCAGCCGCTACAAGAGCTGATAGAAGACTATGAGATGGACATCGAGACACACTGGGAACACTGCGAGAAGCTCTGGCATTACACATGTGAAGAGATCCTTGGCAAGAAGAAGACCCAGCACAAGGAATGAATCTCTGCCGACACCATCCACAAGCTGGAAACAAGGAGAGAGAAGAAGACTACGCTGAACACGAGCCGAACAAGAGCAGCTAAGGCAAAGGCACGGGAAGAGCATACAGCAGCGAACAGGGAAGTAAAGAGGAGCATCAAGAAGGACAAGAGGGACTACTTTGACGACCTGGCCAGTCAAGCAGAGGCAGCAGCCGGACAGGGGAACCTGAAGGACCTGTACCTGGTGACCAAGAAGCTGACGGGCAAGTTCTAGCAGACAGACAAGCCAGTGAAGGACAATAACGGAAGGAAACCTACTGACAACAATCGAGGAACAGCTGAAACGATGGGCAGAACACTTCAGGGAGCTGCTGAGCCGCCCCGCCCCTGACGCACCACCAGACATCCCACCCGCAAAGTCAGAACTGCCAATCAGCTGCGACAAACCCTCAAAGACAGAGATCAAGAAGGCCATCATGACCCTGAAAAATGGGAAGGCTGCAGGGCCGGAGGAAATACCAACAGAAGCCATCAAAGCAGACACAGAGACAGCTGTCAACATGCTATACAGCCTCTTCAGCAAGATCTGGGAGAAGGAGGAGGTACCATCCCAGTGGAAAGAAGGAATCATCATCAAGCTGCCGAAGAAAGGAGACCTCAGGGACTGCAGCAACTACCGAGGGATCATGCTCCTGTCAACGCCAGACAAGGTTCTCAACAGGGTTCTACTGGAGAGGATGAAGGAGGCTGTCGACCCCAAACTCCGAGACCAGCAGGCAGGCTTCCGTCGGAACAAATCATGTTCGAACCAGATCGCCAGCCTGCGCATCATCGTGGAGTAGTCGCTGGAGTGGAACTCGCCCCTCTACATCAACTTCATAGATTATGAGAAGACCTTCGACAGTGTGGACAGAGAGATGCTGTGGAAGCTGCTGAGGCACTACGGAGTCCCCGAGAAGATCATCTCTCTCATCCGGTGCACCTACCAGGACATGAACGGCAGGACTGCCCATGGCGGCCAGCTGTCCGAAAGTTTCGAGGTGAAGACCGGAGTTCGGCAGGGGTGCCTGCTGTCGCCGTTCCTCTTCCTCCTGGTCATCGACTGGATCATGAAGACCACTACAACAGGCAGGAACAACGGTGTACAGTGGACACTCTGAACGCAGCTCGACGACCTCGACTTCGCTGACGACCTGGCACTCCTGTCACACACCCACAGCCAGATGCAGGACAAGACCACTCGCCTGGAGACCACATCAGCCGGGACAGGGCTCAAGATCGACAGGAAGAAGACCGAGCTGATGAAAATCAACACCACTGCCAACACATCAGTCACAGTCGGTGGAGAGTCCATCAGAGAGGTGGAGTCTTTCGTCTACCTGGAAAGCGTGGTTGACCAACAGGGAGGCACGGACCGAGACGTCACAGCCAGAATCGGCAAGGCAAGAGCAGCTTTCGTCGTGCTCAAGAACATCTGGGCATCTGGAGGAATCAGCATAAAGACCAAACTCCTCATCTTCAATTCAGTGTGAAGTCAATTCTGCTCTACGGATGCGAGACATTGCGGACAACACAAACGATGCAACAAAAGATTCAGACATTCTTCAACACCTGTCTGAGGTGCATCTACAAAATCCGATGGCAGGAGAAGATCCGAAACGAAGATCTGTGGGAGCGTGCATGACAGGAACCAGTGGCCAAGCAGATACTGCAAAGGAAGTGGGGCTGGATCGGACACACCCTCAGGAAGCCAGCATCCAGCACCACACGCCAAGCCCTGACCTGGAACCCGCAGGGAAAGAGGAAGAGAGGCCGGCCTCGCAACAGCTGGAGGCGAGACACTGAGGCGGAGTTGAAACAACAAGGGACCAACTGGACTGGAATGACCAGAACAGCCCAGAACAGAGTGCGATGGCGAAGGGTCGTCGATGGCCTATGCTCCACCGGGAGCGATGGGCATAATGAATGTGTGTGTGTGTGTGTGTGTGTGTGTGTGTGGTGTGTGTGTGTGTGTGTGTGTGTGTTTTGAAGAGAGAGATAGAGAGTGGGGGGGAGCACGGGGAAGGTGAGTGACTTATGGAGAAACTATGAACATTTCATTAATAGCATATAACATCAATATGCTTAAAACCCACAGAATAACCCTGGAATAGAATATCAAATGCTTTTAGCACTAGTTCTCGATAAAAACCAAATCATTCTAAAGAAATGCTCTAATGGTTTCACTGATTCGAAGGCTTTCGCTAAAAGGCTTTAGGACGGTAAAGTAATTGTTGCAAGTTTCTCTTGTGAATAATAATTTGACGTAAATGAATCTGAGAGGAAACATTGTATCTTTTGACGATGAAATAAAATGTGATGAAGTTTGATTGGTTTACACCATAGGCAATTTATGTGTTTCGCCAACTGAGTTTTTAGGGCATGAATTCTTAAGCCCAACACAGGAAACATGATGAGTGTAGTATAATATAAGGGTGAATTCTACAGCTCTTTTTTCACATAACTTCCAAAGTGAAAATTGTTTTTCTTTGGGTAAAGAATCCCCTCATCGACACCTTGATTAAACCCAACCCATGGTGTCATTTCTAACAGCCTATAATTTCACTAAGCCACAGAGGAATGTTTCAATCTGCAGCGTTGTCAATTTTGCCCTTTTTAAAGCTGATGTGTCAGCCACTTCATCGCCCCATGTGTCAACATCAGATGGAATCCAGTAAAACTCTGCGACAGGGCCCTTTGCTTATAAGTTTCATACTTAATTAGGTATTTCGCAAACAAGAACAGGCCACGTATTTGTACTTAAGGACTCTAAGGTAAAAAAAAAAACAACTGATTTTCAGTCAGCTAAAAATGCTTTACAAAATAGTCATTGAAAGGTTTACTACATGCTCTACAGCTATCAATTCAGCTGTGAAAATAAATCTGTCTGTCTGACTGTCAAATCGGGTCTGTCTGCCCTTCCCCCCCCCCCCAACTTTCCCCCCTCCCCCCCCTCCCCCCTTCCCTCCCCCCCCCCTTCTCCCCCCCACCAATTTTTTTCTCCTTCTTTTAAAAATCCCCCCTCCCCTTCCCCCTTCGAAACCTTTTTCCCTCTCACCATACTTTTTCTTTCTTTTTGGGCCCCGCCCCCCCGGGGTTTTTTGGGGAAATTTTTTTTTTTTGTTTTTTTTGGGGGTGTGTGGTTTTGTGTGTGTGTGTGTTGGGGGGCGTTTTGGGGGCGGGGTGACTTTTGGGGTTGCGGCATGATTGTTTGGGGTATTTCAATTTGCAAGAGTAATTGGGGTGTTTTTCGGGGCGAGCATGTGGGGCTGGCTTCGCGTGTGTGTGTATGTTGTGATGAAAAGGGGGCCCATACATCGTTGGGTACGGGCGTGCCACGCAAGGCGCCCCTGTTGTTGTGTGTGGTGGGGTGTGTGTGTGTGGGTTTTGTGTGGTGTGTGTGTGTGGTGTTTGACAGACAGACACAGAAGAAAACGGGGACGGGTAATTTTTGGGTTTTAGGGGGCCCCTTTTTCCCCCTCCCGGGTTGCTTTCCCCCCCGGGGGTTGCACCCCTTGCCTGGTCGGAGGGCTTGGGGGGTTCCTGTATCCCTTAGGCTTTGCTGGGGGGGGGCACAATACTTGAAGATGGGCGGGTTTTTTTAAAAATTTTTTCTGGGCCTAAAAAGTCGAGATGCTGCCGGGCCAAAGAAACAACGGGGAAAAGGATTTGGGTGCCCCTGGTAGGGCCCCCCATGTCAGGTAGGTTTAAGGGGGTGAGGATCCTGCAAAATAGTAACCCCCCTTTTCCCTCCTTTTTCTTGTTTCTGCCTTTCTTATTTTTATATTTTTAATTTTTTTAAAAAAAGAAAAAATTTTTTAAAATAAAATTTAATTTTTATTTTTTTAAAAAAAAATTAAAAAATTTAATAAAAAAACCAATTTCTTTTTTAATTTTTTAAAAATTTAAATTTTCCCTTCCCTTTTTTTTTTTAAAAAAACTTTTGTTTTTAATTCCGGTTTTTTTTGGTTCGGTGGGGGGCAAAAAGCAGCATTAAACCTTTTCTTATCCCTTTCCCCCCTTTTTTCCCCCCTGTGGGCTTCTTTTAAAATCCGGGCCCCGGTTTTTTTCCGTTTTCGGTTTCACCTTTTACTGGGGGGAAAGAGATTTCCCGGTGATTGAGAGGGCCAGCGCCCTCAAAACATCAAATTTGGGGGCAGACCCCCTCCTAGACAGGAGGAAAAACCTCCCGGGCCCGGGGGGTAAAAAAAACCCGGTTTCCCCCCTTTATGGGGCTGGGTCAAACAGGCAGTTTCTCCGGGTGGCCAAAAGGGAACCCCTGCAGGTCTCAGCTCTTTTGTTTTCCCCGGGGGTTTGGGGGTTTAACAGGGGGGGTAGGGTTTTGGGAGGTTTCTTTCTTTGTAAAATCTCTCCTGAAACCCCGGGAAAGGGGGCAAACAATGACCTTCCCTGGCCCTTCCCCTTTTGGGGTGGGCTCCAGGTGGGTGGGTAAAGGTTTAGACGAAAAATTTTTACACAAAAAAACATGGCTTTAAAATTTAAAAACATTCCCCCTAAAGAAAAAGGAAGGGAGTGGAGCCCATTTCCAATTTCCCATGGATTTTAACATGACTCGAAAAATGGAGACGAGAAAAGAGGACAGGTTTTTGGGGGTTTCCGGCTTGTGGGGAAGGGACAGAGCAGGAAAAACCTATTTCCGCTCGATCCATTTGCAATTCAGAAGGGCTTTTTCCCAAAGGGCTATCGGTGACCCTCAGTCGGTGAAAAGGGGAACTGAAAGGGTCATTCCCGTCCAGTGCAGACGAAGAAGCCCAAACCAAAAAACAGCTGCTGAGGGCAACAAACCGTGGGGCAGAAAATTTCCGGGGGACTCCCCCCTAAGCATTTTTAAAATTCCAATTTCCCAAAAGGGGTTTTTTCGGTGCCCGGATTTTTAAAGGTGTCTCAAAGCGGAGATCAAGACAGAACTTGCGCCCAAGGTGTGACGGGGTTTTTATAGGGTGACAGTTAAAAAAAAAAGGGGCAGAAAGAGTGGCCCCCCCCAACCCCCTCCTTTCCCGACATTCTGCAACCCTTTTTTTTTCCCCAAATTTAAAAAAAAAAAATAAAACCCCCCCTGGGGTTTTAAATCCTTTTACTTCCCCCAAACCCCCCCTTTTTAATTTTTTTAACAACAAAAAAAGGGGGGAGGGGCCCCTTGCCTCTCCCCAAACCCCCCTTTACCCCCAAAAATTCCCCCTTTTTAAAAAATTCCCCCAAAAAAAAACCCCCCCAAAAAGAACCCCCTTTTTTCCCCCTAACATTTTTAGACCTCCCAAAACCCCCCTTTGGCCGGGAAAAAAGGAAAATAAAACCTTAATCCCCGCCCGTGAAAAAACCTTTTTTCCCCCAAAACCGTTTGAAAAAGTTAAAAAAACCCTTTTGGGAAGGGAATTAACCCTTTCCCCCTTTGGGGACAAAAACCCCCCATTTTTTCTGCCCCCGTCTTTTCCCTCTGCCTCTGGGCCTGAAAAAAGGCCCCTTTCCCCCCCAAATTCCTTTACAGGTGGCCCCTTCCGGGGGGTTTTCAAAACCTTGGGAAGGGGGAAAAAACAAAGAAATCCACCCACTAAAAACCCAAAGGGCCCCTTTTTAATTGGGAAATGGACTAAAAAGGCCGGGGGAAATAAATTTTTTTTTCCTTCCCCCTTCCCCCTTCAACCACCGCCCCCCGGGCCCCAAGGGAACCGGGGCCCCTTTTTCTCTCCCCCAACTGGGGTAAATGCTAATCCTGAGGGGGGGGGAAATTTTTGGGGTTTTCCCCCGGGGCCCCCTTTTTGGGGGTTATTTTAAAATTTAAAGCCCTTTTTTAATTTGGGGAAAAAATTTCTTTTCCCTTTAAACCCCTCCCCCATTTGGAAACCAAAAAAGGGGCCGGGCCACAAGTTATTTTCAAAAAAAGACCCCTTTTTCCAGGTTTCGTGGGGAGGGGGGGGTCGACCGAGTCCAACAATGCGCCGGGGTTTTCCCCGGGATCATGGGTTTTGCTTGCAAAAACCCCACACCCCCCCAAACGCTTCTGAACATGCCAAAAATTTTATTTAAACCCCTGGGGGTCAACTTCCCACCCCCAATACCCCCCCTTTAATACCAAAAAAAAGGGGAGAATTAAAAATTTTTTTCCCCCCTTTCCCTTTTTTATTCAAAAACCCCCAGTACCTCCTCACAAACCTTGGGACCAAGTTCTTCTTGATCCCGCTTTGAACACCTTTCAAACCCGGGGCACCGAAAACCCCTTTGGGGATGAATTTAACTGCTTATGGGGATCACCCGGTTTTTCCTGTCCACGACTTTGTTGCCCTCAGCACTGTTCTAATTGCTTCTTCGATCTGCATGGACGAAATGACCCGTTCCGTAGCCTTTTCACCGACTGAGGGTCACCTGCTAGACCTTGGGAAGCCCTTCTAAATTTGCAAAGGGCCTCAAGGGGAAATAGGTTTTTTCCTGCTCTGTCCCTTCAACAAAAGCCGGAACCCCCAAAAAACCTGCCTCTGTCTCGTCTCCATATCTGAGTCACTGCTAATCCTAAAGGACGGAAAGGGTTTTCCACTGCCTTCCTTTTCTTTATGGGGGAAATTTTAGATAAAGCCATTTTTTATGTGTATAAATTTCGTCTCCCTTTTACCCCCCACCATGGAGTCCAGAAAAGGGGGCCCGGGCCCACGAAGTCATTGTCTTGACCCCTTCCAGGTTTCAGGAGAGATATACAACAACAAAAACCTACCAACCCTACCCCCCCTGATCATGCCCAACCCCCGGGGGAACAGAAGCTAGCATTTGCAGGGGTTACCTTTTGGCCCACCGAGAACTGCTTTTCTTGACCCACCCCCATAAGGGGGGGAGCCGATTAATACACCCGGGGCCAGATGTACCTCCTGCCCCTAGGAAGGTCTGCGCCAAAGTGATGTTTTTGAGGGCGCTGGCCCCTCTCAACACCAGGATCCATTCCCTCGTCAAAGGTCGCACCGCACGGGAAAACGGGGCGGATCTTAAGAAGCCACAAGAAAAAAGAGTGTGGAAAGATAAGATAAATAATGCTGCTTATAACCCCCCGGACCCCCAAGGGGCCCATCGGGGCTGTCACCCTTTTAAAAAAAACCAATTTTTTAAAAAAAAAAAAAAAAAAAAAAAAAAAACACCTTTCACACATCTCTTAAAGACATTTTTAAAACCCCCAAAACTTCGTAAAAACCCAAAAATCAAATGAAAAATGTAATCTCTCTAAAAAAACTCAAGATCACCAGGCGGACCCCCCTGAACAGGATTTCATGGGCTCCGCTGTAAAATGTTTTTTGTCTCACATAATGTGGAAAAAAAGACTTGAAGGGGAGACGGAAATAGAAAAGAGCCCAAAAAGAAAGGCAGAAAAAAAAGAAAAGAGAAAGGCGGGTTTTACTATTATCAGGAAACCTCACCCCCTTAGCCTACCTGACATGGGGGCCCCTACCGGGGGACCCAAACCCTTTCCGCTTGTGCTTAGGCCAGACAGCATCTCGACTTTTCAGCCCAGAAGCATTTTAAAACACCACCTATCTTAAGTATTGATGCCCCGCCAGCAAACTAAGGGGGGGGGGTAAGGAACCAAGCCTCCCACCACGGCAAAAGGCGCAACCCCCGAGGAAACACCTGGGAAAAAAAGGGACCGCTAAACTAAAATATTACAGTCACGTGCTACTTCTGTTCGTCTGTCAAACACACACAAACCCCCACACACACCACACACACACACACCACAAAACCCCCCACACACACAACCACACAGCGCGCACTTTGCTGGCACGCACGTACGAACCATGTATGGGACGCTCTCAAACACACACAAACACCAACAGCCAACACCACACTTTCTCCACCATACACACACAAACTCCCCATATTGACATAACAAAATTTTTGCACGCACACACACAGTCAAAAGGGGCCCCGCACACACAACACACACACACACACCACACACTTACACACCCGCCCGGGAAAGGGAAGAAAGAAAGAGAAGAGAAGAGAGAGAAGAGAGAGAAAGGGAGAAAAAAACAAACAGACCAGATAGACAGTCAACAACAGATTTATTTTCACAGCTGAATTTAAAGCTGTAACATTTTAAACCTTTCAATACTATTTTTTTAAAGCATTTTTTGCTGACTGAAAATCAGTTTTTTTTTACCTTAGAGTCCTTAAGTAAACAAATACGTGGCCTGTTCTTGTTTGCGAAATACCTAATTAAGTTGAAACTTATAACAAAAGGGGCCCTGTCGCGAGTTTTACCCGATTCCTCTGATGTTTACACTGGGGCGATGAAGTGGCTGACCACAGCCCAAAAAAAAAAGGGGGAAAATTGACAACGCGCAGATTGAAACATTTCCCTGTGGCTTAGGGGAAAATTAAGGCTGTAGAAAAGACCCATGGGGTTGGTTTAAACAAGGGTTTGATGGGGATTCTTTACCCCAAAAAAACAATTTTTCAAATTTTGGGAAATTTTTTGAAAAAAAGCTGTAGAATTTACCCTTATATTATACTACATCATAGTTTCCTGGTTGGGGTTAAAATTCTCCTAAAAAACCAGTTGGGGAAAACTAAATTGCCTATGGTGAAAAACCCCTCAAAATTCATCACATTTTATTTCATCGTCAAAAGATACAATGTTTTTTC
>JAMYXO010008119.1:0-11230 GCA_033310375.1 Conus canariensis
ACACAATATTCCATGTTGGTGCTGACGATTTTTTTTTGTTTGTTTGTGTGGATATTTCTGAGCAGGACAGTTTAATGTTGTTTGCATACAGAGCCTGAAAATTTAAGAATCAAACCCAGTTGATAGAGGATGTATGTGGGGAGGGGGGGGGGTAGTAAACACCACCCCCCCCCCCTTTCCTTTTTTTTTTTTTTTTTTTCTTTTTCCACTGACCACTTCCTTTCCTTTGTCCCCATTGTATCTTGTATCTCATGATCACCCCTAGACATACAGGTATGCTTGGATGCATGTACATGTGTTTGTCGGGTGTGTGTGTGTGTGTGTGTGTGTGTGTGTGTGTGTGTGTGTGTGTGTGTGTGTGGTGTGTGTGTGTGTTTTGTGTGTGTCCCCTTCCCCCCCCCCCCACATTCCCATATATGACCACCATCATCATTACATTATTACCACCATTCATAAGATATAATTTCATCTATAGATACAACCTTTACCACCAACCGAGTCATTTATCATTGCCCCCCCCCCCCCCCCCCCCCAAAGTTGCTGTTGTTGTTGTTGGTGGTGGTGGTGGTGGTGTTGTTCTGTTTTGTTTTTTTTTTGTTTTTTTTTTTTTTTAAACTCAACTGGCATTATCATGCCAATGCCATCATGCTATTTCACTTATGGCAATGAACAACATCCTATAGCACTGTTTACCCCCCTCAAGACAATGACCAATTATCCATTATTCTTCATCCCTTTTTTTTTTTTTCCAACTGGCATTACTACATCAATGCCATGACATTATTTCACTTATAACGACTGCCACCCCCCTACAGTACTGTAGATCTCATCACAGCTATCAACATCCATCAGTCTTTATAATCATTTCCTTTACTCCACCACTGGCATTATCACACTTACTAATGCACTCTCCTACTCCTTTTACAAAAATGACCATCATCCTACACCACTATGACCATACCTACACCTTTACCATCATCATCATCCACCCATCTTTAAACACCTGCCCCATTCCCCCACCGACACTTTACACCATGCCACAACATCATCCCACTTATACCAACAATTATCATCATCCTACAGTATCTCCAATGAAACATGACCATCACCCACCAGTCATCTACCCCAACCCCCCTCCACCCACTTTCTCAACCTGCAATATTATACCAATGCCACCTTATTATTCCACTTACCTCAGTGACTATCATCCTACAGTACCATTGATCTCACCCATGCCAGTGAGCATCACCCACAGGTCATTGGTATTTTCCTATGCCCCCCCACCTTGCACCATTGCACCATCACCACTGCATTTTTCCACTTGTATAACAATGGTCACCACCTTGGTACTACTGATTTAAAATTATTACCATTATCAGTCACTGACAATACTCCCATCCAGTGAATACCTTCACACTGCACTATATGGAAATGAAGAAGCTGACCAACTGACAAAGGAAGGACAGCAGCCCCAACTGTAAAAGGTAGTCTCCTTGGAATAAATCTAAAATATTTCCAAGGAGACAAATAGGAAGATGACTTGAGCAGCACCCAGACTTCAACAAGAGGGATGCATACTACCGGACGCCCAAATCAGACCAAGTGAACATTGTTGGACTGAGGATAAGGCTCCCCTGACCTCAACATGACAGGTCCACTATACTCCACACCTGTGAGTCTTTCAAACCATCAATGCAGTGCAGCCCCAGAGACAGCGGAGCATTCCCAGCTTGGCCCAAAGTGGAAACCTGGCCTGCCAACTCACCAATGAGTGCAAAACCATACTGACCACTGGAGGGTCTTCACCATACAGCAGCCTCCGTCACTACCTCCAGGATTCCGACCTAAGTAAACGAAGAAGACCATCATTGTGATACTGAGAACCGGGCACTCCAGACTATGACATAACATCTCTGCAATACTCCACCCTGGCGGGTCTGCAATTAATCCATGCAGCCCCAATGACGGTGGAACAGTCCCAACAACACCAAAAGAAGAATCCTGGCCTGCCAACACACTGATGAATGCAAAACCTTATTGACCACTGGAGGGCCTTCACCATACAGAAGCCCTTGCCAGTACCTCCACCATTCCTGCCTAAGGGAACGGAGAAGAATCTCTTCCTACACTACCGTTGATCTCATATGATCATCACCCATCAGTGACTGATTAATGATAATAATTTTTACCCCTCTTTGTGTGTGTGTGTGTGTGTGTGTGTGTGTGTGTGTGTGTGTGTGTGTGTGTGTGTGTGTGTGTGTGTAAAAAATTTTCCACAGTTAGTCTCACTATGATCACACGATCTTAACTCACCTAGAACATTGTTTACATGTGTTCCCCCCCCCCGCCCCCTTTGTGTGTGTGTGTGTGTGTGTGTGTGTGTGTGTGTGTGTGTGTGTGTGTGTGTGTGTGTGTGTGTGTGTGTGTGTGTGTGTGCAACACATAATACCCTGTTTTTCATTGATCACTGCTATCTTCTCTCAACAAACAGCAGCATATTGATGCCAACACATTATTTCACCTGTTACAGTGAACATCATCCCACAGCATTGTTTACTTTTTTTAAACAACACAATTAATATGAACCTCCCAACCTCCCACCCCCACCCCCACCCCCCACCCCATAGTGGATGAAGAGATATGAGCTCTCCTTCTCTTGCCCCCCTTCCTCCCCCCCCCCCCACACACACACACATTACCCTCCTCCCTTTTTTTTCTCTCTCTCACCCCCCCCCCCTCCCAATCATACCTTATCACCCATTTATCTTCCATCCCCTTCCCTCCCTCATTAACATTACCCACACACCTTTCACAACTACCCACACATAACTACCACCACCTCTTTCATCACCCAGCGAAATCATTTATTTTATTCACCTAAACTTTTTTATTTATTTATTTATTTATTTATTTATTTATTTATTTATTTATTTATTTATTATTATTATTATTATTATTATTATTATTATTATTATTATTTTTTTTTTATTTTTTTATTTTTTTTTTAAAGTTTCTTCTGTTCATGTACTTATTTACCCCTTCTATATATAATTTTTTTTTCCCAGTTTGCCCCCCCCCCCCCCCTTACCATTATTATCAATCCACCATTATCACAACCGTCACAAAGATATCACACCACCCCACTAAACTAGACACACAACCCTATCGTATCACACAACCCCCCCCCTCCCCCCACGAACCCCCCCCCCCCCCTCCTTTTCCTCTCCCATAATCCCCCTTGTCATTTCCGCCTAGCGGCTATTCTCCCCACCACATGGACTAACAACAGATGAGTCATTTTCGTTCTTTGTTTGTACTGTCTTAAATGTTAAATGTGATTTATTTTTTCTCCTGAAGAAGACCCAAGTGGTTGAAATGCATCGTGTCTTGTCATGTGCTTTGTTTGTCAATGTCATTGGCGGTAACTAACACCCTCTCTTTCTAAATTAAACCCCAGAAGCTGCAAATTTGTTGGCTTCGGTTGGTTGTTTGTTCCATTAACAGCTTGAAAAATTCAAAATCTGTTATTGATCCGTCGTTGTAAGCGATCGGTACATCTTATCTATAAATGGTCCATAGCTTTTTCTTCATTGTCCTTATCTCTGCATGGTCTATACCTCTTTGCTGTCCATTCCTTTCCCTTGTCCATCTATATCTGGCCATACTTCAGTTTTCATATCTCTTTATTATTGTCCATCCCATAACCCACCCGTAACCAATACCACGCTGTTATCACTGCCTCTTCATTGTCCATCCCTCCCCATTAGTCATCCCTCTCCATTGTCCATACTACTTCATTGTCCATCCCTCCCCATTAGTCATCCCTCTCCATTATCCATACCTCTTCATTGTCCATCCCTCCCCATTAGTCATACCTCTCCAATATCCATACCTCTTCATTGTCCATCCCTCCCCATTAGTCATCCCTCTCCATTATCCATACTACTTCATTGTCCATCCCTCCCCATTAGTCATACCTCTCCATTATCCATACCTCTTCATTGTTCATCCCTCCCCATTAGTCATCCCTCTCCATTATCCATACCTCTTCATTGTTCATCCCTCCCCATTAGTCATACCTCTCCATTATCCATACCTCTTCATTGTCCATCCCTCCCCATTAGTCATCCCTCTCCATTATCCACACTACTTCATTGTCCATCCCTCCCCATTAGTCATCCCTCTCCATTATCCATACCTCTTCATTGTCCATCCCTCCCCATTAGTCATCCCTCTCCATTATCCATACTACTTCATTGTCCATCCCTCCCCATTAGTCATCCCTCTCCATTATCCATACCTCTTCATTGTCCATCCCTCCCCATTAGTCATCCCTCTCCATTATCCATACTACTTCATTGTCCATCCCTCCCCATTAGTCATCCCTCTCCATTATCCATACCTCTTCATTGTCCATCCCTCCCCATTAGTCATACCTCTCCATTATCCATACTACTTCATTGTCCATCCCTCCCCATTAGTCATCCCTCTCCATTATCCATACCTCTTCATTGTTCATCCCTCCCCATTAGTCATACCTCTCCATTATCCATACCTCTTCATTGTTCATCCCTCCCCATTAGTCATACCTCTCCATTATCCATACCTCTTCATTGTCCATCCCTCCCCATTAGTCATAGCTCTCCATTATCCACACTACTTCATTGTGTCACTCTCCATTATTGATGGCATTCCATTACCCGTACCTCTTCATTACCCATACTTCTACATTGTCCATCCATCCATTATCCATACTGCCCCATTACCCATAGCTCCTCATTATCCATACCTTTCCATTGTCCATACCTCTTCATTAACTGTGCCTCTCCATAACCCATACCCCTCCATTGTAAGTACCTTTTCAGTATCCATAACTCTCCATGATCCATACTTCTTTATTATCCATCCTTCCCATTATCTATACCGCTCCATTACCCATAACCCTCCATTATAAGTACCTTTTCATGATCATTACTCCCCATGATCCTTACTTCTACATTGTGCGTCCATCTACTAATCATATCACTCCATTGTCCACACCTCTTCTTTATCCATACCTCCCAATTATCCATACCTTTCCATTATCAGTATCTTTTCATCATCCGTACCTCTCCGTTATCCGTACCTTTCCATTGTCCATGCCTGTCTATTACCCATACCTCTCCATTATTAGTACCTTTCCATTGTCTATGCCTGTCTATTACCCATACCTCTCAATTATTAGTACCTTTTCATTGTCTATGCCTGTCTATTACCCATACCTCTCCATTATTAGTACCTTTCCATTGTCCATGCCTGTCTATTACCCATACCTCTCCATTATTAGTACCTTTCCATTGTCTATGCCTGTCTATTACCCATACCTCTCCATTATTAGTACCTTTTCATTGTCCATGCCTGTCTATTACCCATACCTATCCGTTATTAGTACCTTTCCATTGTCTATGCCTGTCTATTACCCATACCTCTCCATTATTAGGACCTTTCCATTGTCTATGCCTGTCTATTACCCATACCTCTCCGTTATCCGTACCTTTCCATTGTCTATGCCTGTCTATTACCCATACCTCTCCGTTATCCGTACCTTTCCATTGTCTATGCCTGTCTATTACCCATACCTCTCCGTTATCCGTACCTTTCCATTGTCTATGCCTGTCTATTACCCATACCTCTCCGTTATTAGTACCTTTCCATTGTCCATGCCTGTCTATTACCCATACCTCTCCATTATTAGTACCTTTCCATTGTCTATGCCTGTCTATTACCCATACCTCTCCGTTATCCGTACCTTTCCATTGTCCATGCCTGTCTATTACCCATACCTCTCCATTATTAGTACCTTTCCATTGTCCATGCCTGTCTATTACCCATACCTCTCCATTATTAGTACCTTTCCATTGTCTATGCCTGTCTATTACCCATACCTCTCCGTTATCCGTACCTTTCCATTGTCCATGCCTGTCTATTACCCATACCTCTCCATTATTAGTACCTTTCCATTGTCCATGCCTGTCTATTACCCATACCTCTCCATTATTAGTACCTTTCCATTGTCCATGCCTGTCTATTACCCATACCTCTCCATTATCCGTACCTTTCCATTGTCCATGCCTGTCTATTACCCATACCTCTCCGTTATCCGTACCTTTCCAATGTCCATGCCTGTCTATTACCCATACCTCTCCGTTATCCGTACCTTTCCATTGTCCATGCCTGTCTATTACCCATACCTCTCCGTTATTAGTACCTTTCCATTGTCTATGCCTGTCTATTACCCACAACCTCTCCGTTATCCGTACCTTTCCATTGTCTATGCCTGTCTATTACCCATACCTCTCCGTTATCCGTACCTTTCCATTGTCTATGCCTGTCTATTACCCATACCTCTCCATTATTAGTACCTTTCCATTGTCCATGCCTGTCTATTACCCATACCTCTCCATTATTAGTACCTTTCCATTGTCTATGCCTGTCTATTACCCATACCTCTCCATTATAGTACCTTTCATTGTCCATGCCTGTCTATTACCCATACCTCTCCGTTATTAGTACCTTTCCATTGTCTATGCCTGTCTATTACCCATACCTCTCCGTTATTAGTACCTTTCCATTGTCTATGCCTGTCTATTACCCATACCTCTCCATTATTAGTACCTTTCCATTGTCCATGCCTGTCTATTACCCATACCTCTCCATTATTAGTACCTTTCCATTTTGTATGCCTGTCTATTACCCATACCTCTCCATTATTAGTACCTTTCCATTGTCTATGCCTGTCTATTACCCATACCTCTCCGTTACCGTACCTTTCCATTGTCCATGCCTGTCTATTACCCATACCTCTCCATTATTAGTACCTTTTCATTGTCCATGCCTGTCTATTACCCATACCTCTCCATTATTAGTACCTTTCCATTGTCCATGCCTGTCTATTACCCATACCTCTCCATTATTAGTACCTTTCCATTGTCTATGCCTGTCTATTACCCATACCTCTCCGTTATCAGTACCTTTCCATTGTCCAAGCCTGTCTATTACCCATACCTCTCCATTATAGTACCTTTCCATTGTCCATGACCTGTCTATTACCCATACCTCTCCGTTATCCGTACCTTTCCATTGTCTATGCCTGTCTATTACCCATACCTCTCCATTATTAGTACCTTTCCATTGTCCATGCTTGTCTATTACCCATACCTCTCCATTATTAGTACCTTCCATTGTCCATGCCTGTCTATTACCCATACCTCTCCGTTATTAGTACCTTTCCATTGTCCATGCCTGTCTATTACCCATACCTCTCCGTTATCCAGTACCTTTCCATTGTCTATGCCTGTCTATTACCCATACCTCTCCGTTATCCGCACCTTTCCATTGTCTATGCCTGTCTATTACCCATACCTCTCCGTTATCCGTACCTTTCCATTGTCCATGCCTGTCTATTACCCATACCTCTCCGTTATCCGTACCTTTCCATTGTCCATGCCTGTCTATTACCCATACCTCTCCGTTATCCGTACCTTTCCATTGTCTATGCCTGTCTATTACCCATACCTCTCCGTTATCCGTACCTTTCCATTGTCTATGCCTGTCTATTACCCATACCTCTCCGTTATCCGTACCTTTCCATTGTCCATGCCTGTCTATTACCCATACCTCTCCATTATTAGTACCTTTCCATTGTCCATGCCTGTCTATTACCCATACCTCTCCGTTATCCGTACCTTTCCATTGTCTATGCCTGTCTATTACCCATACCTCTCCATTATTAGTACCTTTCCATTGTCCATGCCTGTCTATTACCCATACCTCTCCATTATAGTACCTTTCCATTGTCTATGCCTGTCTATTACCCATACCTCTCCATTATTAGTACCTTTCCATTGTCTATGCCTGTCTATTACCCATACCTCTCCGTTATCCGTACCTTTCCATTGTCTATGCCTGTCTATTACCCATACCTCTCCATTATTAGTACCTTTCCATTGTCCATGCCTGTCTATTACCCATACCTCTCCGTTATCCGTACCTTTCCATTGTCCATGCCTGTCTATTACCCATACCTCTCCGTTATCCGTACCTTTCCATTGTCCATGCCTGTCTATTACCCATACCTCACCGTTATCCGTACCTTTCCATTGTCCATACCTGTCTATTACCCATACCTCTCCATTATTAGTACCTTTCCATTGTCCATGCCTGTCTATTACCCATACCTCTCCATTATTAGTACCTTTCCATTGTCCATGCCTGTCTATTACCCATACCTCTCCGTTATCCGTACCTTTCCATTGTCCATGCCTGTCTATTACCCATACCTCTCCGTTATCCGTACCTTTCCATTGTCTATGCCTGTCTATTACCCATACCTCTCCGTTATTAGTACCTTTCCATTGTCCATGCCTGTCTATTACCCATACCTCTCCATTATTAGTACCTTTCCATTGTCTATGCCTGTCTATTACCCATACCTCTCCATTATTAGTACCTTTCCATTGTCTATGCCTGTCTATTACCCATACCTCTCCATTATTAGTACCTTTCCATTGTCCATGCCTGTCTATTACCCATACCTCTCCATTATTAGTACCTTTCCATTGTCCATACCCTCCATTACCCACACTTCTTCCCTCGTCTTTTCTTCATTGTCCATACTATTCCATTATCCTTAATTCTTCATTTCCCATCCCTTTGTAATACCCACACATATCAATCACCCATACCTCTTTATTGCCAATCCCTCTCCAGTACCTACACCTCTCCTTTACCCATACCTCTCCATTATAAGTACCTTTTCATTATCCATTACTCCCCACGATCCATACCTCGTCATTGTCCATATCCCTCTCCGTTACCTATACCTCTCCATTATCCGTACCTCCTCATCGTCCATACCTCTTCATTATCCATGCCTCTTCATAGCTCATGCCTCTTTATCATCCACACCTCCTCATTGTTCATCCTCTCCCATTACTCATACCTCCCTCTTACCCATACCTCTTTATTGTCCATCCCTCTGCAATTCCCTTATCACTCCAATATCCATGTGGTCATTTCACTCATTATTATATCACCGCGTAGCAGTTTAATTGGGTATTTCATTGTGTTGAAGAAATGCGACAGCAATGTAACTGTATCACCGCGTAGCAGTTTAATTGGGTATTTCATTGTGTTGAAGAAATGCGACAGCAATGTAACTGAGTATTTCATTTTGTTGAAAAACTGCGACTAGACTGTGATTTGTAATTCGATGATGCGTACAGTTCTGGCAGAACTGAGACGGAAGAAAGGAGACCTTGAAGAGAAAGCAAGTGAAATGAATAAATGTGAAGAAGCAAAGATAATGCTTAGTGAGGAGAACGCAACGAATTACAGAGATGGACTGGAATATGATCAGATTAATGAATGCATTAAACAAGTGAATGATGATTTGGATGGTGATATTGATGAAGTGTCGAGATCTATTCATGAACGCATTCGATGGAGCTGCGGCTTGTATGAAGCACCAAGAGGGAAATAGAAAAACATGGGACAATAACTGGTTTGGCAAGGAATGTGAAGTGATGAAAATACGAAATAAGGACCCGCTGAGAAATCGTTTGAATAGTAAAGCATATGGCGATAGTCTTAGGAAAATGCACAGGAAAAGATTATAATAGATTAAAGAGAGGAACAACAAAGTACCCTTACTGTACAACATTACATGCATTTAACGTGTGTTTTTATAAATAAAGGGCATTATCCGATCTTGACATATGAAACTTTTTGTATGTATGAATGGAAACATACAAAACTATAGCAAACCAATGTACTTTTCTCCACTTACTAAATATTCAAAAGACACCTTACTTCAGCAGCATATGAAAGCACTGATTGTCAGTATAAAACATTTTCCAAAGGAGACACACATGAAAACAATTTGGCTTTTGCGATAACCTAAGAATTTCCTGGACACTTTTTTCTTCCAACGTGACTCATTCTAAGACATCTTTGTTTTACGCCACGTACAGGCAGTCAAAAATTCTGTATATGTGTTTGTATCTCTCACATATGCTATAACCAGGTCATAAATACTTCGCAAAGCGCCATTACAGCTTGCCATTTACACCACTTCTGTATAAAGACGTTATAACTGACAGACTCAAACGCCTTCTTACAATCCACAAAGGCAACATGAATTTTGGTGCCGAGCAATCAGTATTTTCCAACAGCACATACCATGTGAAAATATGATCTACCGTACAGTACTCCGAACTGTAACCAGCATATTTTTCTCTTTTTTTTCTCTTTCTGTCCATTTCTTAAATCGTCTATTCAAGATGTGCGTACAAAACACGCTATTGTTTATTTCAGTTACAGTTTTTATTTCTGAATTTTATCCAGATAATGTGGGAGTTTACACACTAAAAAGAGAACATACGCAGATACTTTCACAAATACAGGAGACACACCCTTGCATGATATACATAAAAACACTTAACACACTATCCGTGAATGTTATCATACACCAACATTCAACAGAGCATGAAACTTGTACTGTAAACAGCTCATACTAATAAATCGTCACTGGATAAGTTTCTGTGTCCCTTTGTTTCTCACTCCCACCCTTCCTCTCACTTCTTCTAACTGGTATCAGCAAGTGCGTGCGTGCGTGTGTGAGTGTGTGTGTGTGTGTGTGTGTGTGTGTGTGTGTGTGTGTGTGTGTGTGTGTGTGTGTGTGTGTGCGCGCGCGCGCGCGCGCGCACGCGTGCGTGTGTGCGTGCGTGCGTGTGCGTGCGTGCGTGTAACGTGACAACTGTCAGCCCCATCATCCCCTATAACCTCATTTCCTTTTCCCCTTCCTCCCTCTCCCTCACTCTCTTTCTTTGTCTTACAAACTGCAATTAGAGTTAGCAGTGTACTTTTCAGACTCTACCCTCACCCCCCAAGCCCCTC
This sequence comes from Conus canariensis, assembly GCA_033310375.1. NCBI lineage: Eukaryota > Metazoa > Mollusca > Gastropoda > Neogastropoda > Conidae > Conus > Conus canariensis. The sequence goes on from JAMYXO010008119.1 coordinate 10,936, forward strand.
CTCCTCCCACACTCCTCTCAGTCTCAATAATAACTGATAACAATCTCAGTTGGAATCCCCACATTATCATACAAAAGACTTCCTCAGTGAGTCTACCAACTTGCCCTAATCGAACACTTTTTTGTCTTTCATTCACGTCAACACTTTGTCCAAGTGATGATAGTCTTCTGTCGATTATGCATCGACTTTATGGGATTCTGCAAGAACGAACACTTTGAAACCATTGTTAAGCTTACACAAAAGAGCGCTCAAATTAATACTTTTGAAGGAAACTAGCCTTGGAAGCTCAGACTAT
>JAMYXO010008120.1:0-11230 GCA_033310375.1 Conus canariensis
AACCCAACCACGCTCCTTGCCAAACATTAATGTTTTGGGTTCCCCATGAGAAAAAAAAACATTTTTTTGTTTTGAGGCGACTTTGTTTTTGTTTTTCATATTAACTTTGTTTATTTTGTTTTCATTTTTGGATTTCCTCACTGTTAACTAAAATTGTGTTTTTTTTTTTATTACTCGTCCATTCTGCTCCTTGGCTAAATCGTTTTGTTTTTTTTTTTTCGTGGTTTTTTGACACTCATTCTGGGCCTGCTTTTGGGTTTGCAGGATTTGCTTTGGTGTTTGCCTGATTAAGGAAATCCCCTTGACTTTACGCTTCATTGCAGACTGGCATGTTTCTTGGAGTGTTGTTTTTTCCTCTAATGAGTTTATTGCAGGTTTTGTTTTTTCTTTTGCAGCTTCTGTGGATTCATAATTTTAGGACATACATTTCTTTCTCTTTAATGCTAGTGCCCGCTCCCCCCTCTCCCCCTTGTTTTTTTGTGGGGTGTTTTTTCTGTTTATCAGGCCTTAAGGCATAGTTTTTTCGCCATGCTTAACTTTTCGGTGGATAATTGAAATAGGGGGGTTTGGGTGAAACAGGAGGAGAATATGGAGGGGGGGGGTAGGAGGGGGGGGTTGGAAAGGTGGGTGGGAGATGAGGGAAAGAACAAGGATAAGTGGAGGCTGGGAGCGAAGTGTGGTGGCTGTGTGGACAGGTTTAGCGGTACAGTCAGACTGGTGGGTGATAGTGAGGTTAACTTTTATAACTGTATGTTGCCACTTACTTTGTTAGGAAAGTTAACATTTTTTCGCTCTCACAGAAAAACACAAAATGCTTTCTCTTTCCCTCCTTTCACACCACACACCACAACACACCACACAACACACACACACCACACGGCACACACGGCACACGGCACATCCACTCGACCTATTCAACGTTTGGAAAAATAAAGCCCCCTTATCCCGGAGGTATACTACAGGTCGACAAAATGTGTTCTACAGGTCTACTACAGGTCTACTACAGGTGTTACTTTTAGAAGTTCCAGTCATGAGACCAACAGGCAGACAGGCTGATCAGCTTGGCAAATAGTTCCTCCTCAGAAAGATCTCACGTCAAACTGGGAATCATACAAGCCGTTCTAGTCGACAGTTTTCGGAAACCCAAAACTTCACGCTTATGTTCGTTTTTTCATCTGTACAAAGACGAATGTCTGTTTGAAAATGCACCCTTTCCTACGGAAAGTATTTATGACGGGTGGATTTACTTTTTTTCACTGCCGAGTTTTTCCCGAAAGATAGGGGGTTGCATACCGAATATTATTCGAGGAAAAAGAAAAAGAATCTGAAGCATGTTTCTCAGTGTGCATGAACTAAGACTCGGCGATTAACGAAGTCTTCATGCTTAAGCTTAATCAGGTTTTTTTTTTTTGATCTTTCAGTTTTAACCAGTCAGCCCGGGGAAAAGGGAAACCCCCCCCAACACACCCCAAAACACCCCCACCAAAACACCCAACCCCCCACCCCCCACACAAAAAACACAAAACACAACCCGCCCCCACAAGTGAAAAATGAAAAGCCAAATAATTTTTTTAAGTGGGAAATTTTCGGAAAAAGTTTTTTGGGAAAAAAAAATTTTTTCCCAGTGGGGTGGGGTGTGGGTGTGGTGGTTTTGGGGTTTCGGGCGTGCGTTTGGGGGGCCGGGGTGCCCTGCGTTTGGGGGTTTGCGTGCGTTTTTTCGGGGCCCTGCTTTTTTTTGCCGGGGCGGTGCAAGTTTGGGTTTTGGTGTTGTTTTGTTGGGGGGTTTATTTTTGTGGAAAAAAAAAGAAAGGAAAAAACCCTAAAAGAGTTGGGGGGAGACGGTTTCCCCTAAAGCCCCTTTTTCCATTTTTGGGGGGGGTTTTGGGGGGGTTTATTTTCCGCCCCTTTTCCCCAAAAAAGGGGGGGGGCAATTGGGGCCCTTTTTTTTTGGGGGGGTCCCAAAAGGTTTTTTGCTTTAACAGGTTTTCCCACAGGAAAAGGGGGCAGGGGGTTTTTTGGGCAAGGGGGGGGGAAAAAAAGGGAAAAAAAACCCCCCGAGGGGGCCGCCCGATTTGATTTTTGGTTTACCCCCAAAAAACCAAAAAACCTTCCCCTGCGGGGGGTTCAAAACACCCCCGGGTAAATTTTCTGGGGCATATAAAATTTTTGCAAAAATTTTTGGTGGGCCCAAAGGGGGGAAAAAAAACGGAAAAAAAGAAAAGGAAAAAAAAAAGAAAAAAATGGGGAAAATAAATGTTTTTTCCCCCCCGGCCAAAAAATCCCTTTTCCCCAAGCTTTGGCCCCCGTTTTTGGGGTTTTTGTACTGGTTTTTTTTTTGGGACCAAAAAGGGCCAAAAAAAATTTCAAAAAACCCATAAAAACCCTTTCCAAAGGGTGGGGGGGGAAATTTTTTTTAGGCCCTCCCTTTTTTTTTTTTTTTTTTTTTTTTTTTTTTTTTTAACAAAGTTTTTCCCTGGGCTTGGATTTCGGGGACTTTAAAAAAAAACTTTTTAAAATTTCGTTTTTAATCAGCGTACAAAAAAAAAAAAATAAAAAAACATTTTGTACAAAAGAGTAAAAATTTTTTTTTTTTCCAAAACATACACAAAGAAAAAAGGGGCTAATATTAAAAAAAAAAAAAAAAAAAAAAAAAAAAAGATGTAACCCCTTCATCTATGTGACAACGGGGTATTTCATAAGGATTAAACAGCAAAAATCCCCGCAAGAATAAAAGACATCTTAAAAATGTAAAAGTTTTATAAAATTGCAAGGCACTCTAATTTTTGTTTAATTAAAGTGGAAAACCAACCCAAATTTTTGTTTTTTTAAACAAAAAACTTTTTCAGGAGAAAAAAAAAAAAATCCACTTTTAAGTAAATTTTTAATTTTCATTTTTTCCCCCTTTTTTTTTTTTTTTTTATTTCCCCCTTTTTGGGGCTTCTATGCCGTTTCATAAGTTTTAAAAATATGGTAACCAATCTTGTTTTAAAAAACAATTTGTCCCAAAATAAAAATTTATTTTTTTTTGCTGGGGGAATTTTTTTTTTTTTTTATTTTAAACGTGAAAGGTAGGGGACCTTTTTGGGAAGGGGGACCCAAAAATCAGGGAAGGGGCAATGGTCAAACTTTTCATTTTTAAAAATATACTGTTTTTCCTAAAAGAATTATTTTAAAAATTAAAAAACCGAGTCCGTAAAATATGATTTCATCATATCCAAAAAAAAAATAAAACTTTTTTTCACGAAAAAAGTAAAAAATTCGTAACCCTGGAAAAAAACACTTTGGGGTTTTTAGTAATCCTTCCAATTTTTTCCCCAAAGCGTTTTTTAAAGGGGGAAATTTCACACTCCCCGAAAAAAATTATGCCTATGTTGTTTTCCTTTTTTTTTCCCTTTTACAAAATCCCAAAAAGGGGTTTTTCCCCCCTTATCCCAATTTTTTTTTTAAAAAAAAAAAAACGTTTTTGTTTTTTCCAAGAATCCTTGTGTACGATTTTCGAAGCGAGCCATTTAAGTTTTTTTTTTTCTTGTAATTTTTGAAATTTGGTTGAAAAATTTTCCCAAAAAATTTTTTTGTTAAAATTTTTTTGCCATTTTTTGGAAATAAAGGGGAATTTTGCGCGTTTTGAAAAAGGGTTTTAAAGTTTACAGCTTATCCCTTTTTAATTTTGGGGTTTTTAAAATTTTTTTAACCCCTTTTTTTTTTTTTAAAAAAAAAGAAAATAATAAAAAGAAAAAATTTTAAAAAAAAAAAAAATAGAAAAACAAAAATGGAAAAAAAAAGCCCCAAAAAATAAAAAAAAAAAATTTTTATTAAAAAATAAAAAAAAAAAAAAAAAAAAAAAAAAATTTGGGAAAAAAAAAAAAAAAAAAAAAAAAAAAAAAAAAAAAAAATAAAAAAAAAAGGAAAAAAAAAATTAAAAAATTTTTTAAAAAAAACTTTTTTTTTTTTAAAAAAAAAGGGGGGGGGCCAAAAAAAACAGTTTTTTTTTTGCTTTTAAAACCACAAAAAAAAAAACCCTTTTAAATGAGAAAAGGTTTGGGCCCGAAATACCCTTTGGGTTTTTTTTTAAAATTTTTTTTTTTTTTTTTATTTTTTTGAAAAAAAAAAAAACTTTCCGGAAAATTTTTTTTTTTTTTTTTTTTGTTTTTTTAAATTTTTTCTTTTCCCCCCGGTAAAAATTTTTAAAAACGAATAGCTTTTTAAAAATTGGGGGGGTGCCCCAAAACCCCCCCCCCCCCCCTTTAAGTTTTTTTTTCAATTTTTTTTTTTTTTTTTTTCCCCTTTCCTTCCCAAAAAAAAAAAAAAAAACCCCAAAAAAATTTTTTTTTGGGGGGAAAAAACTTTAGAAAAAATATTTTTTGGATTTGGAAAGTTAAAAATATGGATGGGGGAAACTTTAAAAAATTAAAAAAGTTTTTAAAAAACCCCCCCCCAAATGTTAAAAAGGGGAATTTTTTCTTTTTCATCCATAAATTTTAAAAAAAAAGGGTTTAATTCGAAAAAAAACAAATTTTCTTTTTTAAAAGTTTTTTTTTTTAATTTTGTAAAAACCCTTTTTCCCAAAAATTTAAAAAATTTTTTCAGGGGGCCCAGAAAAAAATGTTTTTTTATGGATATTTTTTATTTTTAAAATTTTACAAAACTTAATTTGGGTTTGGGGAAAAAAAAAGAAAAAAAAAAAAGGGGTTTTTTGAAAAAAACTTTCCAAAAAATTTTTATTAAATTTTGGGGGGCAGAAATTTTTAAAAAAAAAATCATTCCCTTTTTTATTAATTTTTGAAAATTGGGAAATTTATTTTTTTTTTTTTCCCTTTGTTTTTATTTTTAAAAACCTTTTTTTTTTTTATTTTTTAATAGTTTTAAATTTTTTTAAAAAATTTTTTGAAAAAGATTGGGAAAAATTTGGGGGTTTGTTTAAATTTTTTTTAATTTAAAAAAATGAAAATTTTTACCGAAAAAAAAAAAAAAAAAAAAATGAAAAAAAAAAATTTTTTTTTAAAAAAAAAAAAATTTTTAAAAAAACCCCAAAAATTTTAAAAAAAAAAAAAAAACCCCCCAAAAACAAAAAACCCCCAAAAAAAAAAAAAAATTTTTCCCCGGGAATTTTTACCCCCCAAATTTTTAAATTTTTAAAAACACCCCTTTTTTTTTTCCCCCCCAAAACCCCCCCTTTTTTTTGCAAAAAAATTACCCAAAAAAAAAAGGGCAAACAAATTTTTTTTCATTTAAAAAAAAAATTTTTTCCTTGGGGGGGTTTTTTCAATTTTTCCCCCCCGGTTTTTTTCCCCCCCCCGGGGGGAAACCCCCCCCCTTTTTTTTCCCCCAAAATTTCCCCTTTTGGGTTAAATTTTTTTTTTCCCCTTTTTTTCCCCAAAAACCCCCCCCCTCCCTTTTACCCTTTTTTTCCCCTCCGGGGGGCCCCCCCTCCCCTTTCCTCCTTCCCCCTTTTTTTCCCCCCTTTTTTCCCCCCCCTCCCTTTTTTTTTTGGGAAAATTTTTTTCCGGGGTGTTTTGGGGGGTTTTTTTTTTTTGGGGGGGGGGGGCCCCGGGGGGCTTTCCCCCCCTTTCCCCCCCGTTTCCCCCCTTTTTTCCAGGGGCCGGTTGGAAAAAAAGCCTTTTTTTAAAAAAAATTTTCCTTTTTAGGAAATTTTTTGGGAAAAATTTTTTTTTAAAAGCCCCGAAAAAGGGAAAAAAAATTGGAAGGGCCCTTTTTTTCCTTTTTTTTTCCCCCCCCCTTTTGGGGTTTAAAAATTTTTTTTAAAAAAGGGGGGAAAAATTTTTTTTTTAGGTTTTTTTTAAAAAAAAAACCGATTTTTTTTCCCAAAAAAAGGGGTTTTCAAAATTTCTTTAAACTTTTTGAAATTCTAAAAAAATTTTTTTTAAAAATTTTGGGTTTTGGTAAATGAGTAAAATGCGCTCCGTTTTGGTTTTGAAAATGGCATCGAAAAAAAAAAAAAAAAATTAATAAAAATAGCAAAATTTTAATTTTTTTTTCACCAAATATTTTGGGATGTAATATGTTTATAATTTCATCTGTGTTTTCGGCATTTAAATTTTTAAAGTGTTTTTCAAGGGTTTTGGGGTAGAATGCCCGTTTTTAACATTCCTAAAAACACTTTTTTTAAAGAGTTTAATTTTTTTTAGTGGAAAACGCGATTTTTTAGGGAAAAATTTTCCGGGTTTTTTTATCAATGCACAAAAAATTTCCCGTTGGGGAAATGGTTTAATTGCCCCCCGGGGGCTGTTTTTTGGAATTCTGTGACAAACCGCATGACCAAAAAGGTTTTCCCCATGAACTGATTCGTTCTGCAAAAGGTTTGGTTTCTGAGTGCTTGTGACCCCCAGGGGAAAAGCCCATTTAACAGTTGACCGTAAACAGGCCCCACGCAAAAACCCACCCACCCGCGGGCGGCCCCAAACGGGACATTCTCGCTCTCTGTCTCTAAAACTCACACCCCACACCCGGGCGCACGCACGCACGCAAAACCCCCCCAACCAACCCCAAAAAACACCAAACAAAAACCCCCAAAAACACACCCACGCCCCAAACGCAAAGCAAAACCCCACGCCCCCCCCGGACGCAACACAACTTAAGTGGGGATTTTAAAACCAGACTTAAAATTTTTGTTTTCCAAATCCCAAAGTCCAAAAAACGCGAGCGTCCCGTTTCGCATTCCGTATTTTTCTCTGTAAAATTGGCATGTTTTTTTCTATGTGGGGTTTTTGCACCCCCCACGTAGCGTAAACTATAAGAGTTTGGCTGCACCTAGGGGGGGAAGGGGAAAGGGGGGAGTGGCCCCGCACATGCAAAATAAGGATTTTTTTCAAAAAACCCAAAGGGGAAAGGGGCCCCCGCAAACAAAAAAAAAAAGTCCCCCCTTCACGGGGCCAAAAAAGTGTAATTTTTAAACAATTTTATACCCAAAAAAAAAGGATAGATTTTTTCGGGGTTTTGAGGGGTTTTTTGATTTTTTCGGGTTTTGGGAAAAGCAAATTTGTGGCCAAGTTTTTGCTTTTTCCTTCGAACCCTTGAAAAAAATTTTTTTTTTTTTTTTTATTGGGGGAAAGTTGACAGCGTTTTTTTTTCGAGTGAAATCGTAATTATAAAATTTTAAAAAAAAAAAATCAGTGCTTTTTCATTGAAAGGGGGGCGTGAAAATCCTTACAAAAACCAGCTTTTTTTTCCCAAGATCCCTTTTGGGAAGCCCCGAAACATTTTGAAGATCGTGGTGGCCCGATGTGTGGGAAAATTCAAGTAAGTTTGCCCTGCTGACAGTAATTTTTGGGGCCCTAAAATTGGGGGGAAACCAATAAAGGGGGGGTTTCGTCAAAAAATTCTGAAAAAAAACAGCAGACTTTGAAAAAAACCTCACTGAATCATTTGCATAACAGGGGGGTTTAAAATTTTAGGACTTTTGGGATTGGATTCATCAGCCTTTTTTCCAAAAAGAATTGTCCCGTTTAAAAAAACCCCCCTTTTTTTTTTAAAAAAATTTTTTTTTTTTTTTTTTTTTTATTTTTTTCCCCCCGGGGGTTTCCAAGTTTTTGACCCAAAAATTTTTTGCGATTTTTTTGGCCTTGGGGAAAAATACTTTTTGAAACAGATGGTAAAGGGCCAAAAAAAAGCTTACATATACTTTGCAAAAATTTTCCCCTCATCAAAAAAAAAATCGGGGACTTTTTTCCCAGTCCGTGGAATCAAAAAACTTTTTTTTTGCAACAACAAAAAAAAAAGCAGAACAAAAAAAAGAGGCTTGATTTTTAAGTTTTTTTTTCACGTTTTTTTATTTAAATTTGCTACAGAAAAAAACCAACACGGTTTCAACCTTTTCAGCATGGGGGTTCCAAAAAAAAAAGGGAGGGGGGAATGGGTTTTTGCGTTCCCTCCCCTTTTTTTTTCCCCTCCTGGTTTTACCAGTTTTTGGTCAGTTAACTTGGGGGTTATTGGGGGGACTGCAAAAAAAAACCCATTGACCCTGGTGGGTGCAGGGGGGGGCGAAGTTCCTATGTCAGGGTGACATTGGGGTGGTTTTGGCTTGTGGGGGGGAGGGCAGGGTGTTTTAAAGCAGTGGCAAAAAGCTGACGCCCAGGGTAAGGGCCGTGGTGGTGAAAAACCGGGGGCCAGGGAAAAAGGGTTTTGACCTTTACCGGCCCTGGAGGAGCGGGTCCGGGGGGGCCATTATCCGAAGAGGTCAGAGGTCCCTCATGCCCCCCGACAGTTGGGTTTTTGACCCCGGGGGCCCCTTTCCGGTGGGCCTCGACGCAGGATTAACCTAAAGGTCACGGGAAAAGGGGGGGGGGGGTGGGGGGGCGGGTTTTGTGTTTTGGGCCCCGCGCCTTTTTTTTTTGGAAACACGGGGGTCGACGTTCGACGTTGTTGATTTGACCCCAAAGAAAACGAAACAGGTTTTGGTTTTTTGGGGTTTTTAGTTAAACACGCAACACCCATAAAAAAATCAGCAAAGCTCGTCTTGAAAATTTGTATTTTTTAGGGTCAAGGGAAGGAAAAGGGGGAATCTTCACATTGTTTTAAAAGTTTCCAGGTCTGGTATTCCCCCCCATTGGGCTTTTTGCTTTTCTTTTTGCTGCGGGGTTTTTGGGGCCCTCCCGTGGATTGGGGGGGCTTTTTGTATTAGACCTGTTTTTTTTTTGGGAGGGTTGCAGCTCGGGGGGCTGTACGACCAATATTGTTATTGATTTATAGGGGGAAATTAAAAAACAAAAACTAATCAGAAGAAAACGGGCACGTGAAAATTGTCTTATTAACTGCTATAAAAAAACCCTTTTTTGCCTTTTCATTTTTTTTAGAAATTGTCTGTGTTTTTGTTTTTTAAAAAATGGTTTTGAAAGGGTTTTTTGAAGAAAAAAAAACCAGTGCGCGCTTTTTTGTTTTCCCCCATTTGGGCCGAGGGGGCCGGGGGGGGGGAATTTGGGGCCGTGGGGGGGGAAGGGTTTTGGGGGGGAAGTGGTTTGGTTTTCCCCTCGTTTTTGTTGATCGCAAATTAGGGGTTTTTTCCCCGCTTTGCGTTGTTCCCTTACAAGTCTTGTTTTTTTTTTTTTTTTAATCGTTTGGGGCAAAAAAAAAATCACCGCCATCATAAAAAAACTGGAAAAAAAAAAAAAGTGGCTTGGTAATAAAGTTTTTTTTGCCCTAATTTTTTTAAAAACCCGTAAAAAACCCCCATTTTTTGCCGGGGCCGTGTATGGGTTTACTCTCGGGTTTTATACTTGGGCACCGTGTGGGGGTTTTTTTTGGGTGTTATTTGGGTTTTTTCCTGTGTCACTGTGGCTTTTTCAAGCTGACAACAGGGGATGGGGGTCCCCAGGGGGGGCAACCCAGGGGAAAAAACCCGGGAGCCGAAGAGTTGATGTTGACGTTTTGGGGGGGCTTGTCCAGGGGGCCACACTTTTAAATACATTTTTAAGCAAAAACCCCAAAGCCCTGACCCAGCTTTTTATTTTCCCATCGTTTCAAACCAGGGAAAGTATAATTAAATTTTGGCCTTTGGGAATTAAAAAAAGAGTATTTTTGTTGAATGATAAAACGGACCCTCCTTTTAAAGGGGGCATCATGTTTTCAATAGTGTATTTTGTTCCTTTTGGAAATTGGGATGAAAAGTAGCAGCGTTTCCCCTTTGGTGGCCCTCAAAGTTTTTAAGGATTTGTTTTTTTTGGATATACGGGGGGAACGCAAAGGGGTCCCTTAATAATGGGGAAACATGTTCTTTTTAGTGGTTTTTTAATTTTTGGCCTGTGTGGGGTGAGGGGGGGGCGTGACGCAGCTTTCCTTTTTAAAAAAAAGCATCATGTTTTATAGTGTAAAATTTGTTTCGTGTGTGATGCGTGACGCAGCGTCCCCCAATAGGGTATGTTTTATATGTATTTGTTCCTGTTGTTTTATGAGTGAAGGGAAAGGCCTTTTTTAAAAAGGTAATTTTTTCCTGTGTTTAAAGGTTTATGAAATCCTTTTTTTGATAATGTCCAAATTAAAATTTTTTCCTTTTTTTAAAAAAGGGGTGGCCAAGGGGCCTTTAAAAGGGGTTGTTTATGGGAATTTTTCCCGTTCCCCAAAAATTTTAATTTTTTTCCGGGTTTAAAAAAGGCGGGGAGCGAAATGTTGGGTTTTAAAAAACCCCATTTTTTGGGTTTCCAAAAAAAAAACCAAAAAGGGTTTTTTGTTTAAGGGGGCCCCCAAAAATTTTTGGTCCCCGGCAAAAACCCGGGTGGGGGGTGCCCCGGGGCAACACCCAAAGGTTGGGAAAAAGGACCCAGTTGAAAAAATTTTTAAAAAAAAAAATGGGGGGTTCCCGCCGCTAAAGGGGCCCCCCCAATTGGGGGGGCTAGGGTTTTGGGGAAAAAAATTTTGTTGGGGGCCCACCCCCTAAAGGGGTTTTGGGGAGGGGGAAAAAGGTTTTTAAAAAAAAACCCTTTAAAAGGGGGGGGGGGCCTTGGGGGGTGGGGTAAAATTTTTTGGGGGGGGGGAATAAAAAGGGGTTTAAAAAAATTAAGGGGTCCCCGGGTTTTTAACCGCCCCTTTTTTCAATTTTTGGGGACCAATTAAAAAGGGGGTTTTTTTCCTTTAAGGGGGTTCGAGGGGGGGCCAAAAAAAAACCCCCTTTTTTGGGACCCAAAAGCCCCCTTTTTTTTCCCCGGGGGGCCTTTTACCTTTCCAGTTTTTTTCCTTGGCCTTTTTTTGCCGGAAAAGTTAAAAAAGTAGGGGAAAATAGGAAACGGGGGGGGGAACCGGGAAAAACAAGGGTTAAAAAACCGGGGTTTAAAAAAAACCCCCAAAGGGGTTTTAAAAAAAAAGGGGGGGGGGTTGGGGGGGGGGGGGGGGGGGGGGGGGGTTTGGGGGGGGGAAAACCCGTTTGGGTTTTCCCCCTTTTTTGGGAAAAAAAATTTTTTGGGTTTTTTTTTTCCGGGGGGGGGTTTTTAAAGGGGAAAAAAAATTATTCGAAAGGGGGGCCCGGGGGGAAAAATTAAAAACCCCCCCCCAAGGCAAGGGGCCCCCCGGGAAAAAAATTCAAAAAAAAGGGGTTTTTTTTTTTTGGGGGGGGGGGGGGGGGGGGGGGAAAAACCCCGGGGGGGTTTTTAAAAAAAGGGGGGGGGGGGGGGGCCCCCCCCCGGGGGGGGGGGGCTTTTTCCCCCCTTTTCTGGGGGGCCCCCCCTTTTGGGGGCCCGCCGGACCCCCCCCCTTTTTGGGGGGGGGCCCCCCCCCGGGGATCCCC
>JAMYXO010008121.1:0-11230 GCA_033310375.1 Conus canariensis
TTATTTTTTGATCAAAACAGTTCATAAAACCATACTCATGAAGAACACTGACTCAAACTAAACCCGCAATCTTCAGAAAAAAGACTTTTTAATTGTTAAACAACAGTTTTTTGGAAAGACTAGGGAAAACCCGCACAAGGTAAAGATGTTAGATTGGTCCCCCAGAGAAAACGTTGAAATTTAAAGTTGACCAAAAACCAATATCGGGGACTTCAGAAGTTCATGATCAGCTTTTTGGCAAAATGATAAAAAAAGAAAGTAAAAATTGGACAAGCCCGTTTTTTAGGGGTTTTACTGTTTTAGAGCTTCGAACTTTTGTGTTAGAATTTCTTTATACTACTTAAACCTTTTCCAGAGTCCAGATTCTGTCACAGATACAGTTTCCCCTTTGAATCGCATCCCTACTGAAGATTTTTTACAAAGGGAATGGAATTAGAAGTAGCAAAAGGCATGTGGATGGTACAACATTGATTACCTAAAGATTCGCCTTTGCATTCAGATATTAATAAAAAGGGTTTTTGGGAAAGATAAAGGGGATAATTTTTCGGAGAGGGATCAAGGGGTTTGTTGGTTTGAGTCAAAAAATGTACAGTCTTTAAAAGCCAAAAAAAAGTTTTAAAAAAGAAAAGGGAATATTCCGTAGGTTGTAAAGGGGCAAGTATCCCATGACAACTAAAAAGAAGCATTGTTTGGCAATAAGACTTTCATATGACAATTACAAGCTGCGATCTAATCGCATGGATTAAAAAACAGTTGTAAAACAAAACGGTCTTTTTCCCCGCCACTACACAAAAGGATTTGTTAACCAGAGTTTTCTATGCAATTGGCATTGGAGAATAGTAAATTTATTTTTTCTTTACAATCGCAATTCAATTTTAAACATCATTAATTTAGCAAAATTTAAAATTATTTATTAAGCTAATGTCTTTTTTTTTTTTGTATTTCACAATATTCATGTTTCCAAAATCAAAAAAAAAACTTTGGGGGTTTTTTAAAAGGGGTTGCCTGGCGATTGTTCTAGCCAAAAAGATTGCAATTTCTCAATACTTCTTTTTTAAGATATACTGATACTAAAAAAATCTTGCCCTTAATTTTAAAGATTTTCCCTTTTGCCCCTTTTTCCCTTTGAGTTCCATTTTAACCCAAAGATTTGCGTAGTAAAAACAGTTCGTTAAGCTTAAATATATCACCACCCAATTCAACCCAATTTTTTATCCATTACTGCTAAAAGCGCTCGAATTTTTTTTTATCTTTTTTAAATATTCTTGTTTCCCCAAACAAAAATTTAGTTTTGTCTGGCATGACGATCAATCTTTTTAAAATTTTCTAAAACAAGATTATAATCAAATATTTTTCGCATTTTTTCTAAAAAGGGGGGCCTTCCTTCACCATTCTTGCTTTTATGCCCTTTTACGTAAGGATTCTTCTTTTCCCTTCTTTCCGCCCTTTAAAATTTAAAATTAAAAAAAAAATTAAGCGACTGGAACTGTGGGCTGGAGGATTATCTGCAGTTTTCCCTTTACAAAAGATCTTCGGGGGGGTGGGCGTTTTGTTGTGTCAGTTTTTCCCAAATAATACACGGGCGGGTTCATTTCACAATTTTTTTATCTCATATGGATCAAACTCCCCAAAATGGATTGTTTCCCGATGGAGTGTCCCCTTTCCCCTTCCCCGGCGAATAAAGGTATCTCACTTTTAAACCAAATGGTAAATTGCTTTTGAAGCCTCCTTCAACAACATTTTTGTTTGTTTTCTGATTGCTTGTACTGGTTTTGCCCTTTTAAATTCTTCATTATCATTGGCCAAACTGGACAGTCTTTTTAACCAATTCTTGTGTTGCGAGAATTTCAACAGCTCTCTGTGATACTGGGAGGAAAAGCCTTTTAGATAACTGTTTTTAAAATTTTCAACCAAAACCCGGATCGTGAACACCCGGAAACCCCTTTTAATGGTAAAACCCATGTTTTAAAATAATTTATTCATTGTCCTTAAAAAATTTTTTCATCTCGACTTGAATCATGCGAGGATAAGTTAAGGGTCCTCGTTATATACAGTTGTAAAGCGACGCAACAGCAGAAGCACTTTTTGTGTTAAAATGGTTCCGCATTTTGTATCTTAAAGCTATGTCAATGACTGTAAGTGCGTATTTAAAATTTTTTTGTCTATTCTATCATGGGGTAAATAAAAAACCATTTGATGGGTGTCGTTCGGTATTGTTTTTGACAAAGTGGGGTCTTTGTATTCGTTTGGGCCTGGAAAATAAATTTGCCAAATCGCTTGTTTAGATAAATTTTCCTTGGTGTTTGTTCACTGACTCCAGCTGCTTGGGGTTTTAAAACTTTTTTAAAGCTGTTTTCCCTTCCAAAATCTTTTGGCGAATAATAGATTTTGTTCATTTTTTATTTAGCCCAAATTTTGCAAACAAAAAAACACAACGGTCCCTACCAAAGGCAATAAACAAATTTTGCATCTTTTGTTTTCTGATGGTTTTAAAAAAAATCACTGAAATTTTTGGGGGAGGCAAGCTCGATTGGCTTGCCTGTTACAAGATAATATTTTTTTATTTTTGATAACTTTTAAAATTAAGCTGCATGTCCTTTTTTCTTTTAGTTCTCGTTAATAAAATCTAACTGCTCAATTCTTGCTTTTTTATACCAGCTTGTGCTGCGGCTAGTTGCTCCATAGCTTTTTTTATGTCTTTTCTTTGCCGTCATCCCCTAGTTTACTAAATGGAAATTTACTTCCGCTAAAAGCAAGCGCTTTAAACCACTGCGCCCCAATCATCATTTAAGTGAAGCCTTTTTTATAAAGTATTTTTTTAATTTTTTCATATTTATATTTTCGGGAATTTATTCCCCTTGCTTAACAAAAATCTTCGTAGAAAATGAAGCTGAAATAACAGCAATCACTTTGCGAGTCTTAAAAAAGTCTATTTGCCAAGATCTGCTGTTTTTTTTTTTAACAAGTTTTTACAAGCATTGTGTATCCTACACTTAGCCTCAAAAAAACACAAATGGTATAAAAGGGTTTTAGTAATAGTTTTTCGGTGCTCTTTTTTAAAAAATAAAAAAAATTTATTTATTTAAAAAACATGAACGCGATGATTTTAAATTCCCGAACTTCAAATGATCAAGTTGATACCAACTATTTTGCGCCAAAGGAAAGGTGTATTTTTTGGGGGGTGTGGAAAAACAAAACAGTACCTTGGAAAGAATTCAGATAGAACAGATACAAAGTTTGGCCAAAACATTGTAAGTATCACAAAAGGAAAGAAGCGCAACTGGGGTCAAGAAAGGGAAAAAGTGTGGGGGAAACGGTCTTAGTTTTTACACTAAACTGTTTGAGATTTGTCCATTTTTTTTGAACAAGATTTTATTATGATTTAAAAAACAGGGTCCCCCTTTTAACAAAATCATTAGAGTCTTAGGATGTGACTAATTTCAGATTTTGGACATTTTTTTTCGCCCTTAATCATGGGGTTAATTACTTTTAATCATATAGATTTTGTTTTTCCCCTTTAAAATGACCGACCCGGGAAAATCACAGAAAACATTGATGGAGAAAATGACCAGTAAAAAGTTCCCTCACCTGGGCGCGTTGCAGCAGGAAAAAAATTAGCAGAGTGGAAAAACAAAAAAAATTAAAGTTGCAATCACAGAATGTAAATAAAAAAAAACATAACACCGCCAACGCCACATGTTGCCACGCCGCTGTAAATACACAAGTTGATTCAAGCCTACAACAAAACCAAGTCCAGGGAAATTGAATTAAAACAGTTTTTTTTTTTGGCGCATTGCTGGGGGTGGTTATTACTTTTAAAAAATATATAAACAATCCCAAAAAAACCAAAGCAGTCCAAAAAATCTCAGCCATAAATACAGAAGCCGAACAAAAAGCATGCCAGAACGCCAAAAACAAAAAATCATTTTTATCCATTTCAATGGAAAAATTTCAAGAACTTAAAAAATAATTATAAGTGACTTTAATAAGAATTGTAACGACTTTAAGCGACTTTATAAAACTTAAATAAGAATTGATAAAACTTGATAAGAACTTAATGACGACTGATAAAAATTTAAAGACGACTTGATCGATTTTTAAAAACTTTAATAAATACTTGAAAAAGAAATTGAAAAGAACTTTTTAAAAACTTGATGATGACTTTTTTAAGAAATTGATGTTGACTTTTTTAAGAAATTAAATAAGAAATTGAATAAAAACTTGAATAAAAACGTGATGCCGACTTGAATAAGAACCAGAAAAGACTTTTTTGACGATTTTTTTTCACAAATTTAAATTTTTACATTCTTTTTTTTGGGAGACAAAATCCTCTTCACTTCGCCTTAGTAGTACTAGGTCAGACATTCTGGCCACGGCTTACTAACTGCACAATCCGAGTCGAGCGCCGCACTGTTCCGGTTGGTCAAGTTACACTAACGGAGTAAGGGCGTCGTTTCTGCAGGCCGCCAGCGGCATTGTATAAATTTAGAGGGTAAATTTCCCCCACGGCGTCGTTTAGTGCGGGTTAGCGTATTGAAAAATTGGGCGGTAAATTTCCAAACAATAAAAAACATGTTTCTTCCCTTTTCCCCGCAAACCCAAGACTAGTGAATCAGTGATTAGTAACAGTGGAAACGACATTTCCGCCCACCTTGGTTTTGTTGAAAACGAACCTAGCGTTTTGTCTTTTTCCCCAAATTGGGTTGGTGTGGGGTTTTTTCCCATCGGGAAAAAGCGTTGTGACTTTAAAACTTTGCTGATTGATTAAATGTCTAAAAATACATTTTCAGAGAGGGTTTACTAGGTATCCTTCTTCAAAAATGACGGGCCCATACCCCAAATTTTGAGGTGTGACGTAAAAACTTGTAAAGGGAGGAAGAAATAGCAGGCTTGCGGCGCGCCCTGCCAAGAACGTTCCTTTCGAGGGGCTTTTTTATAGGAACTTGCAACATTTTTACATCAGCAAATGTTCCGAACATTCTCGAGAGAAGCAGGCCCCACGTGACCGGACAAGACCGGCCTTTTTTAGCCATGGCTTCAATGCAGACGGGCGTGTTTTGTTTCACAGAGGAACAGCTTTTGCATAGATGATCATGTGTTTTATTACGGCTGTATGGTGGGTATCAAAACAAAAGAAAATCATCCCAAAGCCAGGATGAAAAAAAAAAAGGCGGTGGGATTTAAAAACTCTTTGTGAAACTTTTTGAAAAAATGGTGGGAGGCCTGTGCTGCGAAAACACCTTGCTGACGTTCTAAAAATACCCGTTCACGGGGTGAACGTCCTTTTTTTTAGCAGCATGGTCTAACAGGAGGGTAGTGGCTCTGTAAAAAAGGACAAAGGGGCATGCTTGAACGTTTGACATAGATATAGAGTTGAAAAGCCCCTCAATGTGTCAAACGCGCAGGGCATGAACTTTTGACATAGATATAAAGTTGGAAGCCCCTCTAACTGTTTTAAAAAGTGCAGGGATGAAGTTTGGTCTATTTAAAGACCCAGTAAAACTACAAGAAGATGACTGTTCGCAAAAAAGGGGAAAATTTAGTTAAAAAAGAAAAATACTTAAACAAAATGGCTTTCAGTGGAAAACAATGGGTTTTAATTTGTGTGGATTTTATTTTCAAAAATATAACTAAATTTTTAAAAAGACTTTAAAAAACAGTTAAAACTGTATTTTTTTTCCCCCCTGAAAGAAAAGGGGCGCTTTTGATGAATGTATGCTTTGAAAATGATGTTTTGAAGACGATCAAGAAAAACGAAGGATTAAGCAAAAAACTAAAGTCTCAAAAGTTTTTTTAAATTAGTGTTTTAAAAAAAATAAACCAAAAACATTTTTGTATGTTTTTAAAGGGTTTAAATTAGAGAACCCATAAAATAGATTCTGGGTAAGCCGGCCGGAAACAACAGCGAAACCGGCCCTTTAGCCGGTTGGAGTGGCGGAGGGGGGGGTGAGCCAGAATGCCTATTTTTTAGTTTTCTAATATGAAAAAGCTTTTTGCAAGTTGATGATATTTATGTGATTTTTCTTTTCCAAGCAAAAACGCTTTAATAAAGATAAGGGAAATTTGCTGATTTTAAAAGAACCTCATTCCCGTTTCCCAAAAAAGAAAACCTCAACCCATTAACAAAACTATAAATAAGTTACCCAAAAAAATCCAAACATCGCCCTACCCCAGGCAATTTCCCGAAATGGTTGTGGAATTCTGGCTGATGCTGCCGCTTGGCCCCACCAACCCCATAGACCTTGGCCTGGGCCGTAAACCCCCCCCCCAGGGGGGGGGGGGGGGGGGGGGGTTTTTGAGTGAAAATTTTTCCCGATACTTTGTTTTTATTTAAAATTTTTGGCATATGTTACCCCCCTGTAACCGGTTTTTTTCAGGATATACGAGCGTTTCACTATAGTTAAAACCCCCCCGGGTGGTGGGTTATTTTAGGGGTGGGGTTATTTTAAGGGGCCCCTTTTAAACAAATTTTTTTCTTAAATATTTGTATCAAAATTTGGGACCAAAATAAAAAAATACTGAAAAAAACTAACGCCCCATGGGCATTTCACAACCCTACAAGGAAAAGCCCGGGAAAATGTTCCCTTTCAACAAAATTTTTAAAAAGCATATGAAACCCCGACGATACAAAAAACAACTTTCAATGGTAAGAAAAGCCCTTGAGTACGAAAAAAAAAAAACCCTTCACCCTATTCTTTGCTGATGTCACAGCCATTTGAAAGACACATCAGCCAAGGCCAAGCTGAGGGGGATAGTTTGTGACTTTAAGAGCACGGTTTTAGTGTTGCCAGCAAACACTTCTCCATTGACCCACCGACAGACACAACTGAAAGACTATTCCAGCAAGACCATTCCCCTCATCAGTTTGCCAAAAGCCCAAGGGAAAAGCATTTTGTATGAGCTTCTAGCTGACAAAGATGTTTGGGAAGGGAATTGTTCCCCACACCAATTTGTATGTTTTCCTGCTATGTAAGTCAAATGTAAAATTTATCCCTTGCCCCACTTCTTCTGCGCCATGAACTTTGAGGAATGCTGGACTGTGGGAATTTTCTGTGATTTTGGGGGGATGGGTGGCAGTGTCAACAGTAGACTGCACCTTTCTATCCCTTCTTCCCCCTGGAGAGACACCCCCTCCCCATCCAGGCCCCTTTGTTTTCCATTTTTGGCCTCAATTGGGGAAAAAACCCCCCCAAAAGTCAACAACTTTATTTGAGACTCCCTGGTTTGAGAAATGAGTGTCGACAAAAATTCAATTGGGTTTCTGCCTTTTCTTTGAAAAGCGGGGTGCACTGTTTTTGGGTTCAACTGCATGGAGCATTGGGGGTTTTGGGGGCAGGATAGTTCTTTTTTGAGAAGGAACTTGTCATGCACTTGTCCCTTCACCTTTTAAATAACTAGCCATGAGGGGAGGGGGTGGTGTCAGCCCCTGAAAGGGTTTCTTCTTCAGGTCAAAGTTATCCCACAAAATGAACACTTTGTTCTTTCCCAAAACTCCCCGTTAAAGGGCAGAAGACAGCACACTAGTCAGATTTGGCCATAGCTCTCAATCCTACAATTGTTTTGTATCCAGCAATTTTCAAAATGTTAAAGAGTTTTAGAACTTCAGAGCTACCATAAAAGTCTGATAGACATTCCAATAGAAGTTTTTTGGGCATTTTCCACTTTCCCCCGTCAAAAAGTATGTCCTGGCCAATGGGGATCTAATTTTGGGGGTTTTTGTTTGCTCCCAGTATACTTTTTCCAGACAGCAGGTTTTGGGGAAATTGTAGAATTGAGGAAGGACGCATCAGACTGAAGGGTTTGTAAGGGGGCCATGGCATTCAGGTGCAGCTCTAAAGCATCCCAAAATGTGCGACGAAGGACATATGCAGATCCTCAATCGCCTTTCTTCCCCGGGAAGCTCGGACACAAACGCTGTCTCAATTTGCCGGGACCTGGGGAAAATTGTCACAATAAACAATTTTAAACTGCGATGGTTTGGACCCCAAAAAATTTTTTTCCCTAAAGGGCCAAAATATTTCTTTAAATTTTTTTTCTGCATTTGTAAGTCTTGTATCCGGGTTGTGGGAAGTCAGGGGAATTTTGTTGCAGGTATCCACAGTACTTCTCTCTCAGCATGGTCATTCTCTCCCCCTTTGCGCACCTCTGATAAAGGGCATTTTAAACGTACTCACTTTATGTATTTTCCCAAATTTGCCCTCTTGTCCCTGTAGTGCTCAACAGTTGTCTGGGCCTGTGGATGTTTCAGCATGCCTCCCCTTTCGATCTCACTTATTTTTTTCCCTGAAAAACCCTTTCATGATGTGAGTTTTCACGTGTTTAAAAAGACTACATCTTGATAATGAGTGAAAAGGGTCATAATGCTTAATTTTTGCTGATCCTTTTTTGACTTTTCCCTGCCGTCTTGGTGACTCTTTTTAAACAAGTTTGTCAAAAAAGGGAAACCCCCTTTTTGAAGTTTCCCTTCCGGGAATTTTTTTGTTGAAAAAAGATACATCTGTCGTTTGGGGAAGGGAGTGGGGCCCGATGAGCAACACAGTCCTCTTTGGTTTAGGGTGTTTTTCCCACAACTTCTTCACTCTCTGTCTCATTTTCCTTTTCCTGGCAAATTTCACATTGGGGGAAACCGTGCATAAAAGCTTTGTTATAACCAGGCGAGTAAAGTCCTACTTTTGGAATCAAAAACAAAAAAATTTATCCCAGTCTAAGGCAAGCACTTTGAAGCCCACAAATGGAGAGACTTCTGGATAGTTTTTTTTTTTTTTTTTTTTTTTTCTTTCTTCATTTAGGGGGTTTTTAAC
Organism: Conus canariensis; assembly: GCA_033310375.1. Taxonomy (NCBI): domain Eukaryota; kingdom Metazoa; phylum Mollusca; class Gastropoda; order Neogastropoda; family Conidae; genus Conus; species Conus canariensis. The sequence continues at coordinate 8,802 of JAMYXO010008121.1, forward strand.
TTTTTTTTTTTTTTTTTTTAATGAATTACACATGTTCCCCCCATTCTTGAACTTTTTCCTTTGCATTTGGGTGTGCTGGGTCACGGGGTTTTCATCTGCCATGGTGCAAATTAATTCACACAGGAGAAGTTACCTTTTTTAATTACAGTGTATTTTTAAAGGCGCACACCCCCCTTTTCCCAATGATCGAAACAAACGGTTAAAACAAATGGATACTATAATGCGGCAAAGGGGTTTTTCCCTATTCACACCTTGTAAAAGTTAGTGGGGAAGTACGCAGAACAAAACTAGCAACGAACTAAAGCCGGTTTTTCCAAACGCGGACACGCATGAAAGAGGTTCTCCAGCAACCAAACAAAAGTGCATCTTGCGCTGTGCAGCGGTCCATCTGCTATATAATTAAGGCTACCATGCTTAGCACAGGAGTCTGCCGAAATAAAAACGCGCAGTAACGGATGGGCAGAGGTGTGTAGAAGATGGTGCATAAAACCCCTTTACACGACACACACACACAACACACACACAAACACACACCCCCACACATAGTTAATGGGGGTGAGGGGGTTTATAAGGACAGATACGCATGCGCAGACAGAGATCACAGTAAAGCACGCAATGGCATGACACATGACTGTTTGTATGTTTAATTTCTTTACAAGACAAAATTTTGCGACAAGAAGAAGAAATACACAAGCGCCTTTGTAAGATAGGTGTGACTTGAGAAAAAAGAAAGTCATGGCAATTATTTTTTTATTAACCATTTGCTCCAAATCACTTTGGGCATGTTATTGAATCTCTCACCACAAAGGGAAAATGCCCCAAGCACTGTGAAAAGCATTTTTTTTAGTGCCACACCCATGTGCGTTTTTAAAAGAATGTTACATACTTACTTTTCGGGAAAATCTATGATCCAATAACGAAATCTTGATCTAGGCCCAAGTGAACATCGCGTTTTGTATACACACTGAATGTGGAGACAAACTAGCAAGAAACGCGAGGATAGGGGTCGGCTCCCCTTGCACGGGGGGAAAAAACAGCGCAAGCTGTGGTTTATGGTACACGATTTCATTGCATCGTTCGGGGCCCCGCACAAACCATCACTGTATCTCTTTTTGAAAAACCACAGAAAGTGTGCAGATATATCGGGGAAATTTTTTTTAATGTCATTCACGACAAAGCTAGAGATATCAAGCCAATTATATGTGACAAACAAGAGTAAACCCCCCCCCCATAATGCTAAATACAAGGCGCAAAGAGGGAAAAAAAACACTATTAATGCAGCTTCAATGCCAAAAAAAACCTTTTACCAGGGGAAAACATGTCAAATTTTTCCCTCCCATATCATAAGCTTTCTAGAAACCAAGAAAAAAATTCCCCCCAGAGGCGGGGGGGGTTTTCCACCCCTCCAGACCAAGTTCTCCCCAGCAATGGTACCCCAGCCCCCAGCCCCTTCTGTGGTGGATCGCACGAAGGCCCACCCCCCTTGGTCTGCGGCCGCCTTGCTTTTCGCCAGAACTGAACATTTCTCCACGGCTAGCGTGCTGTACCCTTTCCCTTCAGTTTTAGACTTCCTCAAATCCGCTTCAAACGCTGGATCGTTGCGAGTTTAATTTTTCTTGTCACCTTCAATCCCTGCTGCCCGGTTCCCCACTTGCCGAAGATCAGGGTTTCTCGGGGACATTGAATGTTAGTTTTGTTTTTCAACGACAAAGGCATTTCATTGGTCAACGGGAACATGGGGGTTTATTGGGGATATTCGCCAATAAACCCTGGATACAAGGGACATAACAACGAACGAAACTTTTGTATTGTTAAAGCCGCACAAAAAATTTTTCTTCTATTTTTTAGACTTGTTCCTTCACAAACACACACACACCAAAACAACACATAACACACACCACAACACACACACCACACACACACACAACACAAACGCACACACTACGCACACACACACACACACACACACAAACACACCAACACAACACACACACCCACAGAGGTTTAGAGGAGGATGGGTGGAAGCACAGATGGGTTTTTGAGGAAGATGGACTGGATCGCTGACTGATAAACAAGTTTCAGGATGGTGCTGTTTACCCCGAACTGTGGGAGCTTCCCCAGAAAGAAAAAACCCGGTTTGGGCCCTTTTTTTGCAGCACATGCCGATGTTAGGGGTCCGCCCAACTTGTCAAGACGGGCGAAACTTGTAGGTGCGCACAATGCGCACTTTTTCCCCTTCCTATGACAAGGGGTGGGGCGCTTGGGTTCCTGCGAAGTCGATGACCATCTCTCTGTCTTGTTGACATTGAGCTGAAGGAATTTCCCGTCGCACCATCCCCCCAACTTGCCGATGCCTCCGGGACATGGTTTTCATCAAGTCGTGCATCAGCCCTGTAACGACGTGTCATATGCGAATTGGTCTGCAATTT
>JAMYXO010008122.1:0-11229 GCA_033310375.1 Conus canariensis
TGGTCATGTGAATCTCTGCAAGTTTCGGGATCAGTCCGCACAATCCGGAGACGAACATCTGTGTCATGTAATCATCTGCAATGCGGCTCATGTCCCACAGGATACCGAGACGGGAAACATTCTGTGTCATGCTGAACAGTCGCAATGTCGCCATGTCCGACAGATACGCCAGACGGAACTGTCTGTGTCAGCTGAATAGTCTGCAATGTCGGCATCCGCACAGAACCGCCAAGGAAACATGTCTTGTCAGCTGAATCAGTCTCAGTGTCGCATCATGTCGCAAGATACCGCCAAACGAAAGCATGTCTGTGTCATGCTGAATCATTGCAAGTTTCGGCATCATGTCCGCACAGCAACCGCCAACGAAACATGTCTGGGCACTGAAACAGTCTAGATTTCGCATCAGTCCCACGATACGCAGACGGAAAGCATGTCTGTGTCATGCTGAATCAGTCTGCAAGTTGTCGGCATCATGTCCGCACAGAAAACCGCCAGACGGAAAGCATGTCTGTGTCATGCTGAATCAGTCTGCAGAGTTGTCGGCATCAAAGTCCGCACAGGATACCGCCAGACGGAAAGAAAGTCTGTGTCATGCTGGAATCAGTCTGCACATTGTCGGGATCATGTCCGCACAGGATACCGTGAGACCAAAGCATGTCTGTGCATGCTGAATCAGTCTGCAGAGTTGTCGGCATCATTGTCCGCACAGGATACCGTGAGACCAAAGCAGTCTGTGTCATGCTGAATATCTGCAAGTTGTGGCAATTCCGCACAGGGTACCGTGAACGGGAAACATGTCTGTGTCATCTAAAACATCTGCAAGTTTCGGCATATTCCGCACAGGAACCTGAAAGGGAAAACATGTCTGGTCATGCTGAATCATCTGCAATTGTCGGGATCAGTCCGCACAGGGTACCGTGAGACGGGAAAACATTCTGTTCCATGCTGAACTTTCCGCCCGGTTTCGGGGATCATGTCGCACAGATACCCTGAGACAAAGCGTCTGTGTCATCTGAATCAGTCTGCAAGTTGCGGCATCATGCCCACAGGGAAAACCGGAGAGGAAAAAACAGTTGTCCCCTCGAAACTTTCCCCGCAATTGCGGCATCGTCCCCAGGAACCGTGAGACGGAAACATTCTGTGAATGTTTAAATCATCTGCAATTTCGGGACATTCCGCACAGGATACCGGGAGAAAGGAAACAGCCGTGTCAGCTTTAATCAGTCTGCCAAAATTGTCGGCCCCATGGGCCGCAAAGGATACCGGAGACGGAAACCCTTTCTGGTCAGTGAATCATCTGCAAGTTGTCGGGATATGTCCCACAGGATACCGGAGACGGAAACATTCTGGGGGTTTGTAATCAGTCTGCAAAATTTTTCGGAAAATGTCCGCCAGGATACCGCCAACGGAAAACAGTCGTGCGCGAATCAGTCTGCAAAATTTTCGGGTCAGTCCCAAGAACCGCCCGAGGGAAACTGTCGTGTCATGCTGAATCAGTCTCAGGTTGTCGGGATCATGCCGCACAGATACCGCCAGAACGGAAAGCATCTGTGTCATCGAAAGCTGCAGATTTCGGCATAAGGGCCGCACAGTAACCGCCAAGGGGAAACAAAAAGGGGGTGAATTTCCAAGTTGTGGCATCATCCCCGCGCCCAAAACAAACCGCCCAAACGGGGCATTCCCGGCATCGAAAGGAGGTTTTCCACATCCCCAATTTCCGGCCCGCGGAAAGCATGCCAGCTGAATGTTCAGGGGTTTTGCTTTCCCCGATCCCCAAAAAGGGGGGGGATTTAAAGGGAAATTCAAATTTTCGGCATCATTTCCCCCGAAACCCCCGCGGAAACAATCTTTTGCCAAAAGGGGGCCCTCCCCAAAAACCGCAGGAAAAGGGGGCATCCCCCCAGTTTCCAAATGCCCAAAGGATAAATGAACAAAGCTGTCTGGGTTTTTTTTCCAAACCCAAAAAACGGGACAAAGCAAGGGTCCGTAAACCAAAAGCATTTTGTTTTTCCCACTGAATCAAAGGGCTGCCAATTTTTTTGCACAGTTCCCCAAGGGAAAGGGCCGGGAAAAAAGGCCCTGGGGAATCAGTCTGCAAGTTGTCGGCAAATTCCGCACAGATACCCGGGGAAAAAAATCGTGCAACGAATCTCTGCAATTGCGGCATCATGTCCGCACAATCGGAAGGAAAGGCCTTCTGGCATTCGAAAGTCCGCCAGGTTGGCGATCATGTCCCCACGATCTTAATGGCGGGCAGTCGGCCCGATTACGCAGGTTTTCGGCATCATTTTCCGGGGCCCTCCGGGCCCCGGGGGGGCCCCCGGGGGGGTTTTGGGGGGCCCGGAAACCTGGCGGAAAAAAGCTGAAAACCCAAATTTGGGACCCGGGGGCCCCAAACCCCAAACCCTTTTTTTTCCCCCCTTTTTCCCCCAAAATAGTGAACGGAAAGCAGTCTGTGTCATGCTGAATCAGGCTGCAAAGTTGCCCCAACAGCCCCAAAAATTTTGGGGACGTTCAATGCCATCCGGGGGCCCGGGGGGGGCCGTCCGGAACCAGAAAAGGGGTTCTGTTCCCCGTAACAGCGAAAATTTGGGGGAAAAGCCGGGGGGCCCCCAAAAAAGGGAAAAAGGGCTGGTTTTCCCGAAATTTCCCCTTTTTGGGGGCCCCCGGAAGGTAGGGAAAAAAAAATTCTGTGTCATGCTAAATTTTAATTTGGCATCATGGAAATCCGGGGGAAAAAAAAAGGCATGGGCCCCCCGGGGGGAATTTTCCCCCGAACCAGAGGGGTTTTTTATTGGGCCGGGGAAATTTTTTCCCCCCAAAACCGGAACGAAAGCAGTCTGTGTCTGCGAACGTCCCGGTTATTCCCCGGCCCCGCGGAAAAAAAGGAAACCCCCAAAAAGTTGTGCATCGTCCCGGGGAAGGGGGGACTGTCGCAAGTTTCCCCGGGGACCCCAAAGCACCGGCATCGAACAGTCTGGTTTTCCGACTTTCCCCCCCCGGGGGAAAGCGGAAAGCATTCGGCCCCCAACGTCGAAATTTTCCAGGGCCCGGGAACCCGAGACGGAAAATTTGGTCCAAAAAATTCGGTTTTTTCCGCGAAACCCCTCCGCCAAAACCCCAGTGTCGTTGCAACACGCAAGGGGTTGTGGCATCTTCCGCAAATTTCCCGCCAGCCAAACCCTTGGGGTTTATTTTAATCGCCCAAATTTCGGAAATTTTTTTTCCCGGCCTAAGAAAAAATGGGTTTTTTTTGGGAAACATCTAAAGTTTCCTCTTCCCCAAGGGTCCGAACCGAAAGCACCCTTTTAGCTGAATCAGTCTTGGGCCGTTTTGGGACAGTCCGAAGGAAAACCGCCGGGAAAAATGTTTGCATCCGCTCAAGGTCGGAAGGCCGGTATGCGCCCAGGGCCCGGAAAACCCAAAAATTTTTGAGCGAAAGTCTGCAAGGCGGATCATTCCCAGGCGCCCAAAGAAGGTACTGGGTAAGTGTCTGCCCGCGAAACTCGCACATTTCGGGATGCCGAAGGAAACGTGAGGAGAATCAGTTCGGTTGCTATGTCCGCACAGTTTCCGGAATCGACAGGATTCCCGGCAACGGAATCAGTCTGACATTGTCGCATGTTTGGGACAGGAACCGGAGACGGAAAGCATGTCTTGGTCATCTGAATCAGTCTGCAAGTTTGTCGGCATCATGTCCGGGACAGGATACCCCGGGGGGGAAAGCATGCTGTGTCATTCTGAATCAGTCCCGCAATTTTTTTTCATCAGGGCCGCACAGGAAAAAACCCCAGACGGAAACCCCCTTTTGTGGGCATTAAAACAGTCCCCCCCAAATTGTCGGCATCATGTCCCCCAATTTCCGCAGAGGAAAGGGATTTTGTTCATTCTGAAAACAGTCGCAAAATTTTCCCCGGGGTCAAGTCCGCACAGGGTACCGCCCGACGGAAAAGTCTGTGTCATGCTGAATCAGTCTGCCCGGTTGTCGGGATCATGTTTTCCCCCCCGCAAGAACCGTGGGATAAACCATGTCTGGGGCCGGGGAATCAGTTCCCGAGTTTCCCCCAAAAAGTCCGCAACCCCCGGAAACCCGTAGCCCAAAGCCCGCGGACTTTTCTGGGAAAAAGCGCGGAAAAATTTTGGATTAAAATTTCCCCCAAAAAGGAAAACCGTGGAACCCCAAAAGGGGAAAGTTTGGGCATTAACAGCCGGAAATTTTCCCGGATCATTCCCCACATCCCCGTGGGAAACAGCCTTTTCCCCGCTGAAACCCCGGAAAAATGCGGCATCTTGTCCGGCCAACAAAATACCCCGGGCGAAAAGCTTGTTCGTTTTCCCAATTCCTGACCAAGGTTCCTGGGAACGTTTTTTGGCCCCAAAAAACGCCAGGTTACCTTGGGCGGAAAGAAGGGCATGCTGTCCGTCTGCAAGTTTGGCCCCAAAATTTCCCACCGGATACCAGACGAAAAACATGCTTTTCATGCTGAATCAGTCCCCAAATTGTTTGGCAATGTCCGCACAGGATAAACCGGGGAAAAGGAAAGCATGTCTGGGGTCATGCGAATCAGGCTGCCCCAAATTTTTCGGGATCAATTTCCCCACAGGATACCGGAGACCCGGGAAAACAAATTTTGTTCATGCTGAAACATCCCGCAAGTTTTTCCCGGGAAACATGTCCGCACAGGATACCGTGAGAAAGGGAAACCCTTCTGTGTCTGTGAATCATCTTCAGAGTTGTCGGGGGCATGTCCCCACGGAAAACCGAACGGAAAACATGTCTGGGGTCATGCTGAATCAGTCCCGCAAAATTTTCGGCTCATGTCCCCCCCAGGGAAAACCCCCAGACGGAAACCCTTTCTGGGGTCAGGGGAAAACAGTCGCCAGTTGCGGGATCAGTCCGCAAGGAACCTGAACGGGAACCTGTCGTGTCTGTAAACAGTTCCAGAGTTGTCGGATCATGTCCGCACAGGAAAAAGGACGGGAAAACTTTCCCCCGTCATGCGAATCCGCAATTTTTCGGCATGTCCGCACAGAAAACCCCCAGACAAAAATTCTGGGGTTTTTTTCTGAATCATTTCCAAGGGGTTTTCGGCCCTTTGCCGGAAAACCGGAGACGGAAAGCATTCTGGTTTCCCAAAGTCTGCAGAGTTTGGATCTTCCGCCCCGAAAACCCCCGGGCGGGGAAAAAAACGTGTCATGTTTAGCTGAAAGTTTTGGGTCAGTCCGCACAGGAAACCGCCAACCCGATACCGACAGACGGAAACCATGTCTGTGTCAGGCTGAATCAGTCTGCACAGTTGTCGGCATCATGTCCGAACAGCATACCGCCAGACGGAAAGCATGTCTGTGTCATGCTGAATCAGTCTGCACAGTTGTCGGCATCATGTCCGCACAGGATACCGTGAGACGAAAGCATGTCTGTCATGCTGAATCAGTCTGCACAGTTTCGGCATCATGTCCCCACAGGATACCGTGAGACGGAAAGCATGTCTGTGTCATGCTGAATCAGTCTGCACAGTTGTCGGCATCATGTCCGCACAGGATACCGCTAGACGGAAAGCATGTCTGTGTCATGCTGAATCAGTCTGCACAGTTGTCGGCATCATGTCCGCACAGGATACCGTGAGACGAAAGCATGTCTGTGTCATGCTGAATCAGTCTGCACAGTTGTCGGCATCATGTCCGCACAGGATACCGGAGACGGAAAGCATGTCTGTGTCATGCTGAATCAGTCTGCACAGTTGTCGGCATCATGTCCGCACGGGATACCGTGAGACGGAAAGCATGTCTGTGTCATGCTGAATCAGTCTGCAAGTTGTCGGCATCATGTCCGCACAGGATACCTGAGACGGAAAGCATGTCTGTGTCATGCTGAATCAGTCTGCAGAGTTGTCGGCATCATGTCCGCACAGGATACCGCGCAGACGGAAAGCATGTCTGTGTCATGCTGAATCAGTCTGACAGAGTTGTCGGCATCATGTCCGCACAGATACCGCAGACGGAAAGCATGTCTGTGTCATGCTGAATCAGTCTGCACAGTTGTCGGCATCATGTCCGCACAGATACCGCGAGACGGAAAGCATGTCTGTGTCATGCTGAATCAGTCTGCACAGAGTTGTCGGCATCATGTCCGCACAGGATACCGTAGACGGAAAGCATGTCTGTGTCATGCTGAATCAGTCTGCAGAGTTGTCGGCATCATGTCCGCACAGGATACCGTAGACGGAAAGCATGTCTGTGTCATGCTGAATCAGTCTGCAGAGTTGTCGGCATCATGTCCGCACAGGATACCGGAGACGGAAAGCATGTCTGTGTCATGCTGAATCAGTCTGCAAGTTGTCGGCATCATGTCCGCACAGGATACCGGAGACGGAAAGCATGTCTGTGTCATGCTGAATCAGTCTGCACAGTTGTCGGCATCATGTCCGCACAGGATACCGTGAGACGGAAAGCATGTCTGTGTCATGCTGAATCAGTCTGCAGAGTTGTCGGCATCATGTCCGCACAGGATACGCTGAGACGGAAAGCATGTCTGTGTCATGCTGAATCAGTCTGCAGAGTTGTCGGCATCATGTCCGCACAGGATACCGTGAGACGGAAAGCATGTCTGTGTCATGCTGAATCAGTCTGCAGAGTTGTCGGCATCATGTCCGCACAGGATACCGTGAACGGAAAGCATATTTCTGTGTCATGCTGAATCGTACTGCACAGTTGTCGCAATCATTGTCCGCACAGGATACCGTGAGACGGAAAGCATGTCTGTGTCATGCTGAATCAGTCTGCAAGTTGTCGGCATCATGTCCGCACAGGATACCGTGAGACGGAAAGCATGTCTGTGTCATGCTGAATCAGTCTGCAAGTTGTCGGCATCATGTCCGCACAGATACCGTGAGACGGAAAGCATGTCTGTGTCATGCTGAATCAGTCTGCAGAGTTGTCGGCATCATGTCCGCACAGGATACCGTGAGACGGAAAGCATGTCTGTGTCATGCTGAATCAGTCTGCACAGTTGTCGGCATCATGTCCGCACAGGATACCGTGAGACGGAAAGCATGTCTGTGTCATGCTGAATCAGTCTGCACAGTTGTCGGCATCATGTCCGCACAGGATACCGTGAGACGGAAAGCATGTCTGTGTCATGCTGAATCAGTCTGCAGAGTTGTCGGCATCATGTCCGCACAGGATACCGCCAGACGGAAAGCATGTCTGTGTCATGCTGAATCAGTCTGCAGAGTTGTCGGCATCATGTCCGCACAGATACCGCCAGACGGAAAGCATGTCTGTGTCATGCTGAATCAGTCTGCAGAGTTGTCGGCATCATGTCCGCACAGATACCGCCAGACGGAAAGCATGTCTGTGTCATGCTGAATCAGTCTGCAGAGTTGTCGGCATCATGTCCGCACAGCATACCGCCAGACGGAAAGCATGTCTGTGTCATGCTGAATCAGTCTGCAGAGTTGTCGGCATCATGTCCGCACAGCATACCGCCAGACGGAAAGCATGTCTGTGTCATGCTGAATCAGTCTGCAGAGTTGTCGGCATCATGTCCGCACAGGATACCGCAGACGGAAAGCATGTCTGTGTCATGCTGAATCAGTCTGCAGATTGTCGGCATCATGTCCGCACAGGGATACCTAGACGGAAAGCATGTCTGTGTCATGCTGAATCAGTCTGCAGAGTTGTCGGCATCATGTCCGCACAGGATACCGTAGACGAAAGCATGTCTGTGTCATGCTGAATCAGTCTGCAGAGTTGTCGGCATCATGTCCGCACAGATACCGCCAGACGGAAAGCATGTCTGTGTCATGCTGAATCAGTCTGCAAGTTGTCGGCATCATGTCCGCACAGAATACCGTGAGACGGAAAGCATGTCTGTGTCATGCTGAATCAGTCTGCAGAGTTGTCGGCATCATGTCCGCACAGGATACCGTCAGACGGAAAGCATGTCTGTGTCATGCTGAATCAGTCTGCAGAGTTGTCGGCATCATGTCGCACAGATACCGTAGACGGAAAGCATGTCTGTGTCATGCTGAATCAGTCTGCAGAGTTGTCGGCATCATGTCCGCACAGGATACCGTAGACGGAAAGCATGTCTGTGTCATGCTGAATCAGTCTGCAAGTTGTCGGCATCATGTCCGCACAGGATACCGGAGACGGAAAGCATGTCTGTGTCATGCTGAATCAGTCTGCAGAGTTGTCGGCATCATGTCCGCACAGGATACCGTGAGACGGAAAGCATGTCTGTGTCATGCTGAATCAGTCTGCAAGTTGTCGGCATCATGTCCGCACAGGATACCGGAGACGAAAGCATGTCTGTGTCATGCTGAATCAGTCTGCAAGTTGTCGGCATCATGTCCGCACAGATACCGTGAGACGGAAAGCATGTCTGTGTCATGCTGAATCAGTCTGCACAGTTGTCGGCATCATGTCCGCACAGGATACCGTGAGACGGAAAGCATGTCTGTGTCATGCTGAATCAGTCTGCAAGTTGTCGGCATCATGTCCGCACAGGATACCGTGAGACGGAAAGCATGTCTGTGTCATGCTGAATCAGTCTGCACAGAGTTGTCGGCATCATGTCCGCACAGGATACCGTGAGACGGAAAGCATGTCTGTGTCATGCTGAATCAGTCTGCAGAGTTGTCGGCATCATGTCCGCACAGGATACCGTGAGACGGAAAGCATGTCTGTGTCATGCTGAATCAGTCTGCACAGTTGTCGGCATCATGTCCGCACAGGATACCGTGAGACGGAAAGCATGTCTGTGTCATGCTGAATCAGTCTGCAAGTTGTCGGCATCATGTCCGCACAGGATACCGTGACGGAGAAAGCATGTCTGTGTCATGCTGAATCGTCTGCAAGTTGTCGGCATCATGTCCGCACAGGATACCGTGAGACGGAAAGCATGTCTGTGTCATGCTGAATCAGTCTGCACAGTTGTCGGCATCATGTCCGCACAGGATTACCGCCAGGAACGGAGAAGCATGTCTGTGTCATGCTGAATCAGTCTGCAAGTTGTCGGCATCATGTCCGCACAGGATACCGTGAGACGGAAAGCATGTCTGTGTCATGCTGAATCAGTCTGCAGAGTTGTCGGCATCATGTCCGCACAGGATACCGCAGACGGAAAGCATGTCTGTGTCATGCTGAATCAGTCTGCAGAGTTGTCGGCATCATGTCCGCACAGGATACCGCAGACGGAAAGCATGTCTGTGTCATGCTGAATCAGTCTGCACAGTTGTCGGCATCATGTCCGCACAGGATACCGTCAGACGGAAAGCATGTCTGTGTCATGCTGAATCAGTCTGCAAGTTGTCGGCATCATGTCCGCACAGGATACCGCAGACGGAAAGCATGTCTGTGTCATGCTGAATCAGTCTGCAAGTTGTCGGCATCATGTCCGCACAGGATACCGTGAGACGGAAAGCATGTCTGTGTCATGCTGAATCAGTCTGCACAGTTGTCGGCATCATGTCCGCACAGGATACCGTGAGACGGAAAGCTATGTCTGTGTCATGCTGAATCAGTCTGCAGAGTTGTCGGCATCATGTCGCACAGATACCGTAGACGGAAAGCATGTCTGTGTCATGCTGAATCAGTCTGCAAGTTGTCGGCATCATGTCCGCACAGGATACCGTGAGACGGAAAGCATGTCTGTGTCATGCTGAATCAGTCTGCAGAGTTGTCGGCATCATGTCCGCACAGGATACCGTCAGACGGAAAGCATGTCTGTGTCATGCTGAATCAGTCTGCAGAGTTGTCGGCATCATGTCCGCACAGGATACCGTGAGACGGAAAGCATGTCTGTGTCATGCTGAATCAGTCTGCAAGTTGTCGGCATCATGTCCGCACAGGATACGCGAGACGAAAGCATGTCTGTGTCATGCTGAATCGTCTGCAGAGTTGTCGGCATCATGTCCGCACAGGATACCGGAGACGGAAAGCATGTCTGTGTCATGCTGAATCAGTCTGCAAGTTGTCGGCATCATGTCCGCACAGATACCGAGACGGAAAGCATGTGTCTGTGTCCATGCTGATAGTCAGTCTGCAAGCAGTGTGTCGGCATCATGTCGGGAGCAGGATACCGTGAGACGGAAAGCATGTCTGTGTCATGCTGAATCAGTCTGCAGAGTTGTCGGCATCATGTCCGCACAGGATACCGTGAGACGGAAAGCATGTCTGTGTCATGCTGAATCAGTCTGCACGAGTTGTCGGCATCATGTCCGCACAGGATAACCGTGAGACGGAAAGCATGTCTGTGTCATGCTGAATCAGTCTGCACAGTTGTCGGCATCATGTCCGCACAGATACCGTAGACGGAAAGCATGTCTGTGTCATGCTGAATCAGTCTGCAGAGTTGTCGGCATCATGTCCGCACAGGATACCGTGAGACGGAAAGCATGTCTGTGTCATGCTGAATCAGTCTGCCAGGTTGTCGGCATCATGTCCGCACAGGATACCGTGAGACGGAAAGCATGTCTGTGTCATGCTGAATCAGTCTGCAGAGTTGTCGGCATCATGTCCGCACAGGATACCGTGAGACGGAAAGCATGTCTGATGTCATGCTGAATCAGTCTGCACAGTTGTCGGCATCATGTCCGCACAGGATACCGTGAACGGAAAGCATGTCTGTGTCATGCTGAATCAGTCTGCACAGTTGTCGGCATCATGTCCGCACAGGATACCGTGAGACGGAAAGCCCTGTCTGTGTCATGCTGAAACATCTGCACATTGTCGGCATCATGTCCGCACAGGATACCGTAGACGGAAAGCTGTCTGTTCCCTGCTGAATCAGTATGCACAGTTCGGCATCATGTCCGCACAGGAATACCGTAGAACGGAAAACATGTCTGTGTCATGCTGAATCAGCTGCACAGTTGTCGGCATCATGTCCGCACAGGATACCGGAGACGGAAAGCATGTCCCGTGTCATGCTGAAGTCAGTCTGCAAGTTGTCGGCATCATGTCCGCACAGGATAACCGGAGACCCGGAAAACTTTGTGCACTGAAAACATCTCAAGTTGTCGGGGATCTGTCCGCACAGGGAAAACCGGAGACGAAAGCAGTCTGTGCATGCTGAATCAGTCGCAGAGTTGCGGCTCATGTCCGCACAGGGGAACCGGAGACGGAAAGCATTTGGTTTTATGCTGATTTATCTGCAAGTTCCGGGGATCAGCCCCCACAGGATACCGAGACGGGGAAAGGGATTCTTGTCATGCTGAAAACCCA
>JAMYXO010000810.1:0-37641 GCA_033310375.1 Conus canariensis
TAGCGTTGACAAGCAGATAGAAAAATAGAGTGGGTAAGTATTAAACAACGATGTTCTTTCTTGATGAAAAAGGAGGCGTAAAATCCAATGAAAAGGAAAGAAAAAAAAAGAAAATAATAATGAAGATGGTTAATGATACAGAATGTGTTTTACTGACGACCAAGAAAACAAATCTTGTTATGGAAATAGGTTTCCGTCCAGAACTCGATCAACTACAGCGATCGGCACAAAGAGAGAGGACAAATTTTGGTCCTAATCATGTTTGGTGCCCGGATAGGCTTATACATTCATTCCTGGAAATGAGCACTTCAGTCATTCCTGGAAAATGAGCACTTCAGTCATTCCTGGAAATGAGCACTTCAGTCATTCCTGAAATGAGCACTTCAGTCATTCCTGGAAATGAGCACTTCAGTCATTCCTGGAAATGAGCACTTCAGTCAGACGGCCTCAATGATGACAATTAAACGGACAGACAGTTCTCACATTCTGCACACACAAAAAAATGGATTGATGACTGACAATACACTTTTCCACTCGCAGACATATCAAAGGTAACCGGGTGTGCTTCCAGTCCAAACACTGGCACTTGATTAACTCTCTCATCACAAGCTATTTGGACAATAATTGTTCACGTCACCACGAATATGAGAGACATCCAGTGCTGGAGAGATTATCTGCCATTACGAAGCAAGCTGTCTTTTCACAGGGCAAGCCAGTACATAAATCAGAAGGTCACACGAAGAAGAAGCGTCTTGCTGCCTTGCTGACAAAGCTGATTCGGCTGCTCTTAAATGTGGGCATTTTTTCTTCAAATATCTTGCCACAATCTTAGGAACAAAAATGCAAAAAGATTTTTCCCCCTTTAAAAAAACAGCAACAAAAAACAGATTTACATTCCATCACAAATCACAAGTTACATAGACACGAAGAACATATGATACTGATTATTCCAAATGCCAATGATGTTTATATATACCAAAATGTAAACAGTTTTTTCTAGCCTTTTTGTCACATAATCATATGTCCAACATCATCGCAAAATGAGAATTTTCCTCATGACTCACTTGATGAAAAAAAATTTGCAAGTGAAAAGTTTTGTTCAAGCAAAAATATACAATATAGCAGTCCACTCGAAAGTAAAACACTTTTTTTTCATTCTTCATAATGGACCGACGTGGAAAAAAAAACCCACTTGTAAGACATCAAATGAAGTATTCTGCACACATTCACAAAATAGCATCCTACAAAGAGCCACCAATGCCAATACATATGCACTCTTGGAGAAAGATCAGTCACAACTACTTATCAATTCAGATTGACAGTAGCAGACATAACCCTGCCAAAATGCCAATAAAGTCTGTCCACAATGAAAACAAACAGCAGTTACAGCAGCACGAAGGATACCGTGCACTCACGCACGAGACAGAACATCTGCCATGATATTCTGAGTGCCGGGTAATGGCTCAATGTCAAACTTGAACTCCTGCAATGACAAAGTCCCATCTTAACAGCCTGCTATTTTTGGTCTTCGACGATTGCAAAAACGTCAATGGCCTGTGGTCGGTTTGTAACCGAAACTGTCTTCCAGTCAGGAATCTGGCAAATTTCTCACAAGCCCAAACAATGGCAAGACACTCCCTCTGAATTGTTGAGTATTTGACTTGTGTGTTAGAGAACTTTTTACTTGCATATTGGACAGGGTGTAACAATCCATTCTTTTCCTGCAACAGTATAGCCTTTGCAGCTGGCATCAGTTCTCAAAACAAAATCCTCTGAAAGAGAGCGCAAAAGCAGCACAGGGAATGAATTGAGGATGTTTTGAACACATTCCAGAGCTTTCTGGCACTCATCTGACCAGACAATACTTTCGGTTTTTTGTTCCTTTTGTTAAGTCACTCAAAGGGGCTGTCAAGGACGCAAAGTGCGGTACATATCTTCTGTAATAGAACAACAATCCAATGAGTGATCTGATCTGTTTCTTTGTACTGGGTCTCTTCAAGGCCAAGATCTTTTCTACTTTCTTTTCCTCTGGTGTCATTTTCCCAACAGAAATGACATGACCCAAAAACTCACGAGACTTGAATCCAGCACGAATTTTGGACGGTCTAGCCGTCAGACCAAAATTCCGGAGTTTACAAAAAACAGCTCTCAAGTTTTCCAGAAGACCCTTCCATGACTTTGCAGCAAGCAAAATGTCATCAAAAAAACTTACTGCTCCACACTCATGAAGTTTTAGTGCGCGCATCATTCTGGCAAAAGAAGCTGGGGCGTTTTGGTAAACCAAATGGCATTTTCGTCCATTGAAACAGTCCAAAAGGTGTCTGAAAAGCTGTTTTTTCCTTGTCTGCTTCAGCCATCGGATTTGCCAATATCCTTTAGTCAAATCTATTTTGACAAAATATTTTCCTTCTGACAGTTGACAAAGAAGATCCTCAATGTCTGGGATAGGTTCCGCATCAAACACAGTGATTTTGTTTAACTTCCTGTAATCGATGCAAAACCGCACCGAGCCATCAGGTTTGTCCACCAATACAACTGGTGAGCTGTATGGTGACGAGGACGGTTCAATAACTTTCAACCCGAGCATAACTTGAATCTCTCTCTCGACAACCTGTTTTTTTCGCAAATGGGAGAGGGTATGGCTTGACTCGAACTGGGTTTTCCGTACTCAAGTGAATAGTAATGGGGTTCAGTTGCTGTCACTGTCCCTGGGGTATCAGTCAGAACATACTGAAAGTCCTTCAAAATACCTTCCAATTGTTCCTTCTGAATCAAAGACAGATCATCACACACAACAACATCACGATAAGTTTCTCCCTGGACAGAAAGAGTGGGCAAGGTACAGTATCATCTATACTGGTAGACGTTAACAATCCCACATTTGTTGTTTGCACAGTCTTTGCTCTGTCACTGTATGTGACATCAGGAACAAAATCAGAATCAATGATTTCTGTAACAGCCACGTCTGTTCCAGACACTGGACATATTCATTCAATTGACTCATTAATGGCAACATTTGTACGTTCAACATACCTTTTTAGCATATTTACATGGAACACCTTTTCAGCATTTGCCATTTTCACTTTGTAGTTCACTCCAGAAAGTTTTTCAATGACATCAAAAGGACCTTTCCACATGACACGAAGTTTGTTGTGCTCGTCTGTCAGCAGGACAAGTACCTTGTCACCTACACTGAATGAACGTGCCTTTGCTTTCCTGTCAGCAAAGTCCTTATACAAATCAGTTTTCCTGTCATTGACTGTTGGGCAAGTTCACATGCATCTCTTATTCGGTTATGCAGGTCATAGACGTATTGGCAAACGTTCTTGTCTTCAGGTATTGTCCGTCTTGTTCGTCCACTGTGTGACTAACAGATCCAAAGGACCCCGCGGTGAGTGTCCAAAAAGCAGTTCAAAAGGCGAAAACCCCAAAGTTTCGTTCAGCATTCCCTGTATGCAAAGAGCAACGCAGGCATAAAACGATCCCATCTGGGAGGCTCCTGCCTTCTGACTTTTCTCAACATGGACTTTAAACGGAAATGAAATGAGGCAGGGAACAGTAAACTATAAACAGTAAACAAGTTGGGTATTTTTTGCTCCCATAAGAAAACCTAACACAGAGTAACTTTTATTCAAGACTGGCACAGCCTTTTAAACTTGAATAAAGTCAGACAAATACATAGACGAACAATCTAATAGTGGGGGAAAAAACAAGCGCAGGCCAACAACTGAACTATCTTCATAATAATGACTTGGCAAAGATTTGGACTTAAGGAGGTGGGGGGGTGGGGGGGGGGGATTTGAAGATGGAGAGACTGGGAACATGAAATTAAGAAAATATGTTACAGATATGAAAACTCTTCACTAGCTGCATAAGGGAACCAAGAGAACTAGTAAATGGGCATTCTGGCTCACCCACCTCCGCCAGCTCCAACCGGCTGAAGCCGGTTTCGCTGTTGCTCCGCCGGCTTACCCAGAATGCCCATTTACTAGTTCTCTAATAGTAAAACACTTTACAAACATACATAATGTGTAGGATTATCTGTTTTTTAATACTAATTTAGAAAACTTTTGAGACTTAAGTTTTTGCTTAATCCTTTGTTTTTCTTGATCGTTTTCAATAACATCATTTTCACGCATACATTCATCAAATGCGTCTTTGTCTTTCATATGAAATAAAACCACTGTCTTTAATTGCTCTCTAAAGTCTTTAAAACTGAGTTATATTTTTTACATAAAATCCACACACTTATCCCAGCATGTCTTCCACTGAAAGCCAGTTTTGATAAAGTATTTCTTTTTTTAACTATGTCTCTCTCTGCCGAACAGTCATCTATAATAAATAATGTCTGCGTTCCCTCAAACTGTCTAATAAAAGTGTTCTAAACACTCACTCAGTTTATTGCTAGGATCAACTAAATAGATTTCATCATCTGTCCATATAAACCTTCTGTCGTGATATGCTTTGTTCCATTTAAGTGTTGGGCAGAAAATTACAATATGATCAAAATTATAACGATAAACTGTTTGTAATAGGTCGAGGACAAATATTGTT
This sequence comes from Conus canariensis, assembly GCA_033310375.1. Taxonomy (NCBI): domain Eukaryota; kingdom Metazoa; phylum Mollusca; class Gastropoda; order Neogastropoda; family Conidae; genus Conus; species Conus canariensis. The sequence continues at coordinate 4,555 of JAMYXO010000810.1, forward strand.
TTTCCACAACCAGTCTGTCCACAAATCAATGAACAATGAGGGGTTTTTGTCATAAAGTTTAACATCGGCATTGACACCAAGGTCGTCTGCTCCATAGTATTAAAACAGAATTTAATCTAATCCAGTTATTGTTTTATCATACTCTCTGTCAAAACTTGTTCAGTATAATAAAACCCTATAAGGCCCAAATGTGTAAGATTAATCCAGTTTAGTTCTGTAAGATCGTTTCTATTTAGACTAATATCAATTTTGTTGCTTGTTGTTATGACCTTAATATCCTCGCCATTGTAAAGAACAACAACAGTAACTTTAAGTTTGTCAACGTCTAAGTTTTGCCAGCTAATAAGAATTCCTTTCAATAAGATTGTCACTGACGCCCAGAGCTCCATTTCTCGCCTCATCTTTTGAGACAGAAATTTTAAATATCATTGTGAACGTGTCTCCTAATTTTGTGCGAGGAATGAACTGTAATTTTGTAGAAGCTTTCTTTAAAACCGATTCTCTTTTGTGGAGGATGTACTGTTTGTCCCCAAACGGCTTTATTTCGATCTCTTTCCGACTGTTTGTCCTCTGGCATAAGACTTACATGTAAAGGGCCAGAGTTCAATGCTTTTCTGAAACTTTTTTGACGGTCAAAAAATGTAAATGGGCTTAAGAATTCAAATTTTATGTCCCAATTCTAAATATGGTTCTAAGTGCCATTTATTGTCAGTTTTTGAACTATTTTATATTCATACTGACCTGTAATTATTTGCTTCTACATTGCGTAGTTGTTCTAGTTTAGGAAACCTTTTGCTGTCGCTAACCTCTTTGCGTTTATAATAACCATCTTTAGTGTACTCAAAACCATACAAAGTGTCTATCTCACCGTTTTGTTCAAAGTCCTCAACGTCTGCAAGGTCTTTTAATTCTAAAGTTACACACCTCTCAGGCGCTAATGTAACTCCTGATTCTTCTGGCCCACGTGACATTTTTTAAAAACAACGTATTATTTTATTTCTAAAACAATGTGCAGGTTATCACATTTTACGACTTTCCCTGTTTTATCTGTGATCTTTATATTAAATGATCTGACCCTCCCACAAGCTAATCTTTTAAACTGTAAATTAGGGAATTGTATAATTTCATAATCGCAATATGCAGCTTTCCCTGATGGAAGAGCTCTTAAAACAGTTGAGGGCCTTCCATCATATAAGTTTTCATCAGTGCTCAGCTCGTCCAAATGAACATAGAGTAATGAATGTAATGCAAGATCGAGCGGATATTTTCCCTCATAAGTAGTTTTGTCTGATGTAACTCTAAAATTATGAACGTCTCGATTGTCAGTTGCAAAGCCTAACATTTTAGCTAGCTCTCCATCAAAATAGTAACCTACTTCTTCTTTTTCAGGTTTGAATGTCAACATTATTTTCAAATTTGCATTGTTAAGTTTGAGAGTAATGTCGAAGTTACTCATTGCTTCTTTTAGCGAGCAAAACCCGTAATAACCATCAGGTATGGTTAACTGGCTAGCTAAGTTTCCTCTATTATCAACTTTTTTAATCTTATTATTCTCCTTGGATTCAGTTATATTAAACCATACGACTTTGTAAAAAATTTCATGGAGTGCAACCCTTCGGGTTCTGCATTCATTATCAATAGCATACTCTAAAAACGAAGGACTGTCTTGAGTTGTTATTGTTACAAACATTTTAAAACAAATTTAAAAATGAGTGCATTCAAATATACTAATGCAAAATATTCTGTTGGGCCGCACTACAGTCCTAAAGATATAACAACTGACACCCTTGACATTTCTGTGACTCAGTCTGACGCCTTTCAAGTAAAGGTTAGTACTCCATTAAACAGATATCTTAACCCTCCTATTAAAAAAGACCACATCCCGAAAGTGTGGTTTAGTCATCCGATGCAGTTTTATCAGAACCAGTTAAACTTTGCTGTGTTTTGCGCATCAACTGGGTGTGGAGTGTCGTATGCCGATCATTTAAATCATCCTGATCCTTTGGTGAGGTCAGTGTATAGATTTCATTTCTATTACAACCTTCAGGCGTATTTTGTCTGAACTGCAAGCGCCATTACCAAATGACAAAACGTTTAATCCATTCAGCAACAGAATAGATTACAAGGCTTTTGAAAGGATCTGTAACGAATTTGATATTGACCCAAAGACAGACTTTAGACAAAAGTTGGATCTTAATTATGGTTTAGGCACCCTTTATTTTTGGGGCGTGCACAGAAAGTATAACTATGATTGGAATCCTCCTTACACATCTTTCTCTTCAGGCACAACTGTTCACCTCGGGTCCATAGAGCAAGAGCATAAAACAGCATGGACAACATTTATTTTGGATACTTCTAAGGGTCTAACTAGAGCGGGAATAGAACGAATAAACGACTCTATTCGTACTTATGTTTGGTGTTTGCTAGGTTCGCAAGCACAGGCAAGATCTAACATAACTGATCCTTCTACTGGCTTTGATGCACAAAAACAGTATTTAGCAAATTTAGAGGACGCCATTAATTCTGCAATTGATTTGCCTTCAAGTATTAAAAGGTACCAAAATGTTTTACAATTTGCAAGATCGAAAGTAGACTTTGCTGTCGGCACTGGTTTATACATGCTACCTTCTGACCTCAGGCTCCAGGTAGGAACAATAATAAACTACAACAATGAAATCCTTGTGGCTGGCAATGAAGAGAAGGTCGGAAAAAACGCCATAAATTCTGAGCCAGTAATATTACAACCAATAAAAAAACAAGCCGACCCCCCAAGAATAAGTCATCCAATCCCCAAGGCCCAAAGCCCAAAGGCCATTGAAGACGCGAACTTTGTTCGTGATGACCATGAATATGAAAAGACGGCACTTGTTATTGGATTAACTGCCCTAGGATTACTTGGTCTTTATCTTACTAAAGAGTAACCCAACTATTAAGACAACTAATGCCCATAGGTGCTCAGCCATAAAGCCAACTACTTTACTTGCGGCAGACAAAAGCCAGCTAACGATCCCTCCTATTATACCAGGCAAAGAATCTATTGCCTTACTGGCTAATTTTTTTAGTAAGTTTGCAAGGTGATCGAGTTGTTTTTTTACCCATGATTTATCTGACGACGGAGTTGGCGGGCCTGGTGGCACTGCCCCCCCCACCACCGCCGCCTGTAATAGCCATCACCAGTGTACTTATTGCAAATCCTAAGGCAGTTATAACACTTGCTAATGTGACACCTTGCTCTCTAAACAGTGTTCTTATTCGTTCTGCTAACGTTGTGTCTTCATATAAAATTCTTTGGATAGTTTCTCTTATTCTGCTCACTTGAGTTCGTAATTGTTCTCGGTTAGTAGACAGCACTTCTAGTCTTGCTGATCTCTCTTGTTCAAGATCTTTTAGTCTTTGTGTTATTCTTTCTTTAACACCAGACCCTAAGTTGTGGTCATCAGCCTCAACTAGTTTTTTCTTTTTCTCTTTTTATATGCTCATCTAGTTCACCCAGTTTTGCTAAATTGTTTGTTAATTCGCCTCTGATGCTTCTCAAAGCATGATCAAGGGCTGTTATTTCTCTCATAGGCAGCGGCGAATCGTGTATAGTTTTTTTAAAGCTGTTTCTTCTGAAAAACTGGTTTCTGCTTGTATTATTTTGTCTGCTGTTGGGCTTAAATCTGTAAGGGGCATGTTTTGAATTTGGGTTTCTGTTGGGAGTTTTTGTAGTGTGTTTTGAAGTTTAGCAACTGCTTCCCTATCTAATTTTGGTTTAGCAATGCCAAGGCGATTTTGACTGCGCACACTGAGTCTTTGTCTAATTGTACTCTTTTTTAAAAACTTTGATGAGTCTGGTTTAGTTGTAAGCTGAACAGGTTGTCCTTGCTCGTTTTTAAAAAACAAATGGCCATCTTTTGTTTCAAAATCATTAGGGTCTATAAATTCGGGAGGTTCTTGGCCTAAACTTTCGTAAAATGATTTGACCTTACTTTGTGTTAATTCACGCCGCAATGAGGGCAATGGATGTGTCAAAGGAGTCATTTCACTCATGTCGTCTCCAGGATCAAAAACATCATAATCTTCTTCACCTTCAATGCCTGCCATGGTTTTAAATAATTAACTTTTTATTTTGTTTTATAAAAAAATGTCACAAGCATATGGCTCAATTCTTGACCCGCATAGAAGACTGAAAGATCCCTGGGGCGTGAAGGGAAATAAACAGAATATTATTGTTCCAAATAATCCATCTACTATTGATTCAGATCAAATTCTTACTGTTAAATTTCCAGACCTAGGAGCAGATGAAGTGATTGTGCCGGGATCTGCCCGACTTACTTTCAAAATAGAACTCGAATCAGCAACAGACGCAAACAGGACAGTTGTACAGAATCTGGGACGGGCAATCGTTAAGAAAATTTCTATAAAACTTGAGGGGCAAGAAATATTTTCTTTACACAATGCAGACATATTTCTAATCTATTGTGATCTATGGCTAACCGCGAATGAAAGGGCTGACCTCGCGTTTCAAGGAATCGAAAGTGATGAAGCACTAAAACACAGAATAGACGCCGAAGATGCTGCATCTGGCAACAAGCCCGGAGCTGTAAATTTTGCGTATAGAAATCGCTTTTCCATCCCCTTGGATTTTGAGTTATTAAGCGCGCATGCACCATACTTTCAAGGAGCATTAAAAGACAGATTGTCATATGAACTAACTTTTAATGAATACAAACGGGTCATTAAATCTACAGACACTGATTCCAAGTACAGCATTTTCGACATCTCGTTAGAGTTTGACATTGTTAGCAACCCTAACTTAGCAAGGCTAATTGAGCAACAATATCAGTCAGGATTAGCAATATATTACGAAAGAGTGATTCATCATACTAAATATCCTAAAAGCAGGGCAGACACTATATGGAATTTTAGTTTTAGTGCCGCAGCAAGATCCCTTAAAGGTATTTTATTGCTGTGTGAAGATGAAGAACCATACGAAAGACAAACTGAAAAGTTTATTAATCCTAAAATAACGAAAGTACAATGTTCAATTGAGGGTAGTCCTAACCAAGTCTACGGTAGCGGGCTTAAACCTTATCATCATTTTGACGAAATAAGAAAATATTTTGGAGGCGGGAGGCATAGAAATCCAACAGTAGACCTTGTGTCTAAAGATCTACACCTTCACAGTGTTAGACTTGATGATTATTTAACAACGAAATACGGTTTATGGATTGACCTAAGGTCGACAGAGGATAATCAGTTGCATGGAAGTGGGAGAACTGTTAAAGACGGAATAACCATTCAAATTGATAAAGAAAAAGAGAGTGATAAACCACTTAATGTATATTTGTTTTTAATATATGATGCGCAGCTGAATATTAAAGATAACAGATTAAAAGATATCCAATACTAAATTATTTTTATTTTTTAAAAAAGCATGTCTGTTCAGGTTTATCCAAAAGTGCCCAAAGAAGAGAACTCTGTTGCTGTAGACATAAAAACTTTCAGATTAACAAACATAACACAAATGCAAACCCAACTAGAGCAGGACCTTTCAAAATACAGTAAAACCAAACGAAGGTATTCTGCTGTCTTTAATGCTGTTACATATGTTAATACTGGAGCATCGATCACTAGTGCTCTATCAGCAGGAACAAGTGTAGGTCTCTTAGCAACAGGCGTAGGTGCACCGGCAGCTTTACCTCTAGGTGGGTTGTCTTTAACTCTTGGCCTGTGTTCATTGGCTGTAAGTGCTGTCAGCAAAAAAATAAAAACTAAACTCCAAAAGCACACAGCTATGGTTCAACTAATAACAGCTAAACTTAGTTCCTTCAAACTGACAATAAATAAAGCACTAGTTGACTCGAACATCACGGATGAAGAATTTAGTCGCCTACAGGCTGATTTTGAGGACTACAAAAGACAAAAGTTTGATCTTCAAAGAAAGGCAAGGGCAACTTTTTCTCAACAGCCAGACACCGACCAGATAAAAAAAGAATGCTTAAAAAAAGTAAACGAAACATTAAACTCTGTTCTAAACAGCTCACATTAACAACACCAAAGGGCGTTTATACTTTAGTTTACGAGTCCAAGCACAAAAAGACCGTTGATATTGATTCTGATTAAGTATTTTTTTTATTTAAATAAATATGTTGAGTTAGAAAAGAAGCTCAACATGGATAAGATATATGACAGTTTTGACTCTTGGTTAGATGCAATGGAAGAGGAAGAGCGTTTGTCAAAAGCTTTAAATGAGGTCGTTTTAGAAGTTATTGATCCAACAAACGTACAGGCAAGCGTTGTACATGCTATTTCTCAAGTTCCAAGTAAACTAACAATAAACCCTCCAGTTAAAGTAAGGGTAGTTGTTTTAATCGACTATATAACAATAAACGAAGAAAATCTAGAAGTCTGGGTCTCAACTAAACAGCAGACTATTCTTTCTTATAATGACTTAACACCCGGTTGGGCAGATCAGCTTCTTACACAGTTTAATGAAGCCTCTGAAGCAGCTAAAATGAGAGGCTCTGGTTGGTCAGAGGGCGAAGTCCTAGACATCAGATTAAGACAGGCTAAGTATGAGCCGATTGTAGGCAAGTCTTACATTCCACTGCCGCCGGCATTAGTTGCAAAGAAAGCAGTTTTGAACATAAAAAATTCAGACGACAAATGTTTTATGTGGTGCGTTCTTGCTAGGCTGCATCACGTTGCCAAAAATGCAGAGAGAGTATCTAACTATTTACAGTGGGCCAATGATCTTAACTTTAACGGTCTTGAATTTCCTATGGCTGTAGACAAAATTGATCAGTTTGAAAAACAAAATCCCCCAATAACTGTTAACGTATACGCATGGTCTGAAAAAACCAACCTTCTGCCAATTAGAGTGTCAAAGAACAGTCCAACAATAGGCGAACCAACCAAAACTCATGTAGACTTACTCCTAATGCAAAGCCTTAATGGGTTGCACTACACTCTAATACGCACAATGAGTAGATTACTAGTGCATACTACAAAACACCATAGCAAACAAGAATTTTGTAGAAAATGTTTAACAAGAATTCCGTCCGTTCAAGCTGCGAGTGAACATGTAAAACATTGTCTTAGTCCAGTTGACTGCAATACAGAACTAATTATGCCAAGAGAAGGCAGTAAGGTTAGTTTTAAGAATTACAAAAAACTCCAGAGGTCTCCATACGTTGTTTACGCAGACTTCGAGTCGCTTATTGTTCCTTATGAAGGACCTACTCCAAAACATTTACCAAAAACAGTTATAATGAATAACCACCAGATTTGTTCATTTGCCTTCATTGTTGTCAGGTCAAATGGTGAACATTCAAAGCCAGAATTATACAGAGGACCACATGCAGCAAACCATTTCTTAAAACGCATGCAAGAAGTTCGTAATGCCTGTTCTAATAATCTAGTCCTATCCGATCTTAAGATGACCCCCGAAGATCAAGATCGCTATGACTCAGCCACTCACTGTTGGATTTGTGGTTTAGAGCTAACACCTAAAAGTTTAAATCCAACAGTAAGAGACCATGATCACATTAGCGGAAAGTTTAGAGGAGCAGCGCATAACAATTGCAATCTTCAACTAAAGTTTGATCCTAGGACTTGGAGACTTCCTATATTCTTTCACAACTTGCGAGGTTACGACTCTCACCTTATAATGCAAGCAGTAACTAGCGATTTCAGGGTGTCATGCATTGCGCAGTCATCAGAAAAGTACATGTGTTTCACTTTAAATAATTTATCTTTTTATGACTCTATGCAACACCTGATGGGGAGTTTAGAGTCACTGGCGGGATCCTTAAAGTCCTGCCCAATAACGGAAGAATATTTTGACCCAACACTTGTTAGAAAAGGCGTTTATCCTTATGAGTACATGAACAGTTGGGAAAGGTTTGATAACCCAGCCCTTCCGCCTAAAGGCGCGTTCTTTAGTAGTCTTAGAGGAAAGGACATCAGTGATTCTGATTATTCTTATGCTCAAGAAGCGTGGCAGAAGTTAGAGTGTAAAACAATGGGAGACTATCATGATTCCTATTTAATGGCAGATACCTGTTTGTTGGCGGACGTCTTTGAAAATTATAGGAAGACCTGCATGAAACATTACAGCCTGGATCCTGCGCATTATATTTCTGCGCCTGGGATGAGCTGGGATGCTTTCTTAAAATTTACTGGAGTACAAATTGATTTATTGTCTAACCTGCCAATGCTTCAGATGATTGAAAACGGATTGCGTGGGGGAATCAGTATGGTGTCGCACCATTACTGTAAAGCAAACAACAAATACTTGGACGACTATGATCCAAGTAGGAAGTCTAACTATCTTATGTATTTAGATGCAAACAATCTGTATGGTTGGGCTATGAGTCAATCACTTCCATTACGTAACTTTAAAATGTACACAGGACTCAAAGACATTCAAAAGTTTTTAAAATGGCTACCTACTCTAGAAGCTGATCGTAAAAGAGGTCTCATTCTAGAAGTTGATTTAGAATATCCTCATGAACTTCATGATTACCATAATGATTACCCATTAGCAGCAGAAACCCTAAAAGTGTCAATGACAGAACCGCCTAAACTTGTGCCTAATCTTCGTGACAAAAAAAATTATGTCTGTCATTACAGGCTTCTCCAATTTTATTTAAGACATGGTTTAAAGTTAACAGCAGTTCATCGTATAATTGCATTTGATCAAGAACAGTTCATGAAACCATACATCATGAAGAACACTGATCTCAGAACTAAATCCGCAGATGCTTCAGAAAAAGACTTTTTCAAGTTGATGAACAACAGCTGTTTTGGAAAGACTATGGAAAATCCGCACAAGCGTAAAGATGTTAGATTGGTCACCAGAGAAAACGTTGCAATTAAGTTGACTTCAAAACCTAATTATCGGGACTTCAGAAGATTTCATGATCAGCTTTTTGGAATAATGATGAAAAAAAAGAAAGTCAAATTGGACAAACCCGTTTTTATTGGGTTTACTGTTTTAGAGCTGTCGAAGCTTTTGATGTTAGAATTTCTTTACGACTACTTTAAGCCCTTGTATCCAGAGTCCAGAGTTCTGTACACAGATACAGATTCCTTTGTAATCGACATCCCTACTGAAGATTTTTACAAAGACATGGAATTAGAAGTAGCAAAAGAGCATGCTGGATGGTACGACACATCTGATTACCCTAAAGATTCGCCTTTGCATTCAGATATTAATAAAAAGGTTTTAGGTAAGATGAAGGATGAATTATCTGGAGAGGTGATCAAGGAGTTTGTTGGTTTGAGGTCGAAAATGTACAGTCTTTCAAGCCAAAAAAAAGTTGTTAAAAAAGCAAAGGGAATATCTCGTAGTGTTGTGCAGTCAAGCATAACCCATGACAACTACAAAGAAGCATTGTTTGGCAATAAGACTTTTCATCATGACAATTACAAACTACGATCTAATCTGCATGAGATTAACACAACAGTTGTAACAAAACGGTCTCTTGACCGCACTAACACAAAAAGAGTATTTGTTAATCCAGAGTTTTCATATGCAATTGGCCATTGGAGAATAGTATAATCATATGTCTTCAGGCTTATATTTTTCAGCAATCGCACGTTCAATTATATCATCATCTAATTTAGCAAAATTAATATTATTTATTAATGCTAGATGTGCTTTAATTTTTTTTGTCATTTCACAATATTCATGTTTCCATAAATCAAAATCAAAATAAAAGCTTTGGGGTTTAAAGCGATTGTCTGGCGATTGTTCTAGCCAGAGATTGTCAATCTTCTCAAATACTTCTTTAATGATATACTGATACTCAAATAAATCTTGCATTAATTTTAAAGACTTTTCCTTTGCCTTTTCTGCCATTTCCCTTTGAGCTTCCATTTTAAACCCAAATGTATTTGCGTAGATTAAGACAGTTCTTTAAGCTTAACTATATCATCAACCAATTCAACCAAATTATTATCCATTACTGCTAAATGCGCTCGAATTTTTTTTATCTTTTTAATATATTCTTGCTCCCAATCAAAATTTGAGGTTTTGTCTGGCATGACATGATCAATCTTCTTAAATATTAGTCTAATAGCAAGATTACAATCAAATATTTCTCGTATTATTTCTAAGGACTTTTCCTTCACCATTCTTGCTTCCAGTGCCATTTTACGTAAGGATTCTTCCTTTTCCATTCTTGCCGCCATTTTAATTTAAATTAAAAAATAATTAAGCGACTGGAACTGTGTCTGGAGGGATTATCTGCAGTTCTTCCTTCACAAAAGATCTTTGAGGGGCCGGCCGTTTTGTTGTGTCAGTTTCTCGTAAATAATACACGGGCGGATTCATTTTCACAATTTTTTTTATCTCATATGGATCAACACTCCAAACTGGATCTGTTGCCCTGATGCGAGTGTCCCCTTCCGCTTCTCCCGGCGAATAAAGGTATCTCACTTTCAAACCAAATGGTAATAGTTTGCTTGATGAACTGGCGTCTCCTTCAACAACATTTATTGTTTGTTTTCTGATTGCTTGTACTGGTTTTAGACCTTTAAATTCTTCATTATTCATTGCACATAGAACTGAGGGCAGTCTTTTTACCCATTCTGTGTTGCGAGAATTGTCAATCAGCTCTCTGTGATACTGGTAGGAGAAAAGTCTTTCAGATAACTGTTTGTTAAAGTTTTCAACCAACCCCTGTGATCTGTGAACACACGGAATGCCTCTTTTAATGGTAACTCTATGTTTTAACAATAATTGATTTACTTGACCTTTAAATTCTTTTCCGTCATCGACTTGAATCATGCGAGGATAATTTAACGGGCCTCGTTGATATATCAGTTGTAAAGCGACGGCAACAGCAGAAGCACTCTTTTGTGTTAATGGTTCCGCATCTTTGTATCTTGAAGCTATGTCAATGACTGTAAGTGCGTACTTAAATCTTTTTCGTCTAATCGTATCATGGGGTAAATATAGAAGATCCATTTGATGGGTGTCGTTTGGAGTTATATTCACAAAGTGGGGTCTCTGTATTCGTTTAGGCGCAGGTAAATAAATTTGCCAAATCGCTTGTTTAGATAACCATTCTTTTGCTGTTTGTTCACTGACTCCAGCTGCTTGGCTTAGCTTTTTAATTGCTGTTATTCCCTTCCAATATCCTTTTGGTGAATAATAGATTTTGTTCATTTTTATTCAGCCAATATTATGCGCAACAAAATACACAACGGTCATGCCAAAGGCAATAAACAATATTTCTTGCATCTTTTGTTTTTCTGATGGTTGATAAAAATCGCTGAATTTTGGTGGAGGCAATGTCTCGATTGGCTTGCCTGTTACAAGATAATATTCTTTTATTGCTTGATCAACATCTTTAAATGTGTAAGCTGCATGTCCCTGTTCTTTCAGTTCATCGTTAATAAAATCTAACTGCTCAATTCTCTGCTTTTCATACGCAGCTTGTGCTGCGGCTAGTTGCTCCATAGCTTTGTTATGTCTTTTTCTCTCGCCGTCATCACGTAGTTTACTAAATGCGTAATTACTTCCGCTAAAAGCAAGCGCATTAACCACTGCGCCGCCTATCATCATTATGAGTGAAGCCATTTTTATAAATGTATTTTTTTAATTTTACATATTTATATTTTCTGGAATTATTCCTTGCTTAACTAGAAAATCTTTCGTAGCAAATGAAGCTGTAATAACAGCAATCAGCTTTGCCGAGTCTTCAAAGTCTAGTTTGCCAAGATCTGCTGGTTTTATTTTTAACAAGTTTTTACCAAGCATTGTGTATCCTACACTTAGGCCTCCAATAACAGCAGAATGGTATACAAGGTTAGTAATAGTTTTTTCGGTGCTCATTTTTAAAAATAATTATAATTAATAAAAAACATGAACTGCGATGATCTACTTCCTGAACTTATGATTACAAATGATCAAGTTGATGACCAAGCTATTATGCCTAAAAAGGAAAGGCTGTATTCTTTAGCAGCATGTGGAAAAACAAAACAGTACCTTGGAAATGAATTCAGCATAGAACAGATTCAACAGATGTCGCCACAAGACATTGTAAAGTATCACAATAGGTATGAAGCGCAACTGGGGTCAAGAATGGTAAAAAGTGTTGGGCAAACGGTTCTTAGTTTGTACACTAAACTAGTTAGTAGATTTGCTCCCATTGATTCTGAACAAGATTTTATGTATGATTTAACGCAGGATCCCGTTTTAACAAAGTCATTAGAGTCTCTAGGATGTGATCTGTATTACAGATTTGGAACATTGTTATCGCCATTAATCATGGGATTAATTACTTTTAATCATATAGATTTTGTTTCCCTTCAAAATGACCGAGCCAGAAAATCAGCAGAAAACATTGATGGAGAAAGTGACCAGTAAAAAGCCTCCTCATCCTGGGCGCGTTGCAGCAGGAAAAAGATTAGCAGAGTGGAACAAACAAAAAAAATTAATGTTGCAATCACAGAATGTAACTCATAATGAAAAAACACCAGTTGTGCCAGAGCCACAACAAGAACAAGTTGTTTCAAGTCCCGCAACATCATCATGGATTATTTGGATTAAAAGAGTTGGCATTTTTGGCGTCATTGCTGTTGGTGGGGGTGGTTATTACGTTTATAAAACATATAAAGAAAGACAGCAAAAACCAAAGCAGCCCAAAAAATCACAGCCACTAAATACAAAATCTGAACAAAAAAGAATACCAGAACCGCCAACAACAAAAGATCATTTTGATCCATTTGATATGCAGTAATATTTCAAGAACTTAATAAATAATTATAAGTGACTTGAATAAGAACTTGATAACGACTTCATGACGACTTGATGAAAACTTAAATAAGAACTTGATAAGAACTTGAGGTAACTTGAATAAAAACTTGATAACGACTTCATGACGACTTAATAAAAACTTAAATAAGAACTTGATAAGAACTTGAGGTAACTTGATTAAAAACTTAATGACGACTTGATTAAGAACTAGATTAAGAATTTGGGGTAACTTGATTAAGAACTTGGGGTGACTTAATTAAGGACTTGGGGTGACTTAATTAAGAACTTAATAAGGACTTGGGGGTGACTTAATTAAGGACTTGGGGTGAAAAGTGGAACTAGTAGGACCACTTGTCATTTGATATGTGCCTGGGCGCTGAGCAGTGATTCGTTGTCGGGCTGGCCTGCAACTACTAGTTAAGCGCGATGAAGAACAGAGAAAGAGGCAGCTCACGCTATAGCAAAGAACGTGTTGGCGCACGCCCGCGCCGCGAGCCCGATGAGAGAAGAAACGCGCGAGGCGTGTTTTATTGATTTTTTGGTCAGAACATAGGGAGACACACAGTTTGTAAACAGGACGCTCGGCCTGCTGACTTACTGTGTGTTGTCTTGGGCTTGCAAAAAAGCTGACAGTCAACCGACTGGTAGTACAGACTGTTTGGGGAAACGCAGACACTATTTATTATAGATGGCTGTTCGGCCGAAACTGGCTTTCAGTGGAAGACATGCTGGGATAAGTGTGTGGATTTTATGCCAGAAATATAACTCAGTTTTAAAAGACTTTAGAGAGCAATTAAAGACAGTGGTTTTATTTCATATGAAAGACAGAGACGCATTTGATGAATGTATGCGTGAAAATGATGTTATTGAAAACGATCAAGAAAAACAAAGGATTAAGCAAAAACTTAAGTCTCAAAAGTTTTCTAAATTAGTATTAAAAACAGATAATCCTACACATTATGTATGTTTGTAAAGTGTTTACTATTAGAGAACTAGTAAATGGGCATTCTGGGTAAGCCGGCGGAGCAACAGCGAAACCGGCTTCAGCCGGTTGGAGCTGGCGGAGGTGGGTGAGCCAGAATGCCCATTTACTAGTTCTCTGAACCATCACAATCCTTTTTGAAGGCAGATATATTTGTATTGCCTGCTCCGAGGCCTTTCGTCTGCTGGGTCGGACTCATCAGGGAGACACGGCTGGTTGTGTCTGCGCTCCTGGCGTCAAATAGAGACACACCACAGTCCATAATACTGTGGTGTTCTCACCACCAAGGGTGCAAAAAAGAATCCAATAGCACCCCAAAGCAGCCAGCGAAGAGTAGTAAATGAAAGCAAACGAAAGTGTGGGGAGGAAAAAAGTTGCTGAAAAACTAAAGACATTATGCAAATAGTATTTTGCGATTTTGTTTTGATTAAATTGAGGTTATTTGTATTTGTTTCTGTCCGTCTGTGTGTTTGTCTTTTGATCTCCCTTGCATCTTAGGGTGGATCCTCAAGTGTAGGCTCAAAGATTGTCCCCTACATTTTATACTATTTGCATAATGTCTTTAGTTTTTCAGCAACTTTTTTCCTCCCCACACTTTCGTTTGCTTTCATTTACTACTCTTCGCTGGCTGCTTTGGGGTGCTATTGGATTCTTTTGGGCACCCTTGGTGGTGAGAACACCACAGTATTATGGACTGTGGTGTGTCTCTATTTGACGCCAGGAGCGCAGACACAACCAGCCGTGTCTCCCTGATGAGTCCGACCCAGCAGACGAAAGGCCTCGGAGCAAGCAATACAAATATATCTGCCTTCAAAAGGGATTGCGATGGTTCCCTTATGCAGCTAGTGAAGAGTTTTCATATCTGTAACATATTTTCTTAATTTCATGTTCCCAGTCTCTCCATCTTCAAATTCCCCCCCCCCCCCCCTCCTTAAGTCCAAATCTTTGCCAAGTCATTATTATGAAGATAGTTCAGTTGTTGGCCTGCGCTTGTTTTTTCCCCCACTATTAGATTGTTCGTCTATGTATTTGTCTGACTTTATTCAAGTTTAAAAGGCTGTGCCAGTCTTGAATAAAAGTTACTCTGTGTTAGGTTTTCTTATGGGAGCAAAAAATACCCAACTTGTTTACTGTTTATAGTTTACTGTTCCCTGCCTCATTTCATTTCCGATTTTGTTTTGATTAAATTGAGGTTATTTGTATTTGTTTCTGTCCGTCTGTGTGTTTGTCTTTTGATCTCCCTTGCATCTTAGGGTGGATCCTGAAGCGTAGGCTCAAAGATTGTCCCCTACATTTTATACTCTTTGCATAATGTCTTTAGTTTTTCAGCAACTTTTTTCCTCCCCACACTTTCGTTTGCTTTCATTTACTACTCTTCGCTGGCTGCTTTGGGGTGCTATTGGATTCTTTTTTGTCTCTATTTGACGCCAGGAGCGCAGACACAACCAGCCGTGTCTCCCTGATGAGTCCGACCCAGCGGACGAAAGGCCTCAGAGCAGGCAATACAAATATATCTGCCTTCAAAAGGGATTGCGATGGTTCCCTTATGCAGCTAGTGAAGAGTTTTCATATCTGTAACATATTTTCTTAATTTCATGTTCCCAGTCTCTCCATCTTCAAATTCCCCCCCCCCCCCCCCCCTCCTTAAGTCCAAATCTTTGCCAAGTCATTATTATGAAGATAGTTCAGTTGTTGGCCTGCGCTTGTTTTTTCCCCCACTATTAGATTGTTCGTCTATGTATTTGTCTGACTTTATTCAAGTTTAAAAGGCTGTGCCAGTCTTGAATAAAAGTTACTCTGTGTTAGGTTTTCTTATGGGAGCAAAAAATACCCAACTTGTTTACTGTTTATGGACTTTGATGTTCCATTAAGTCTTTCAACCATTCCATTGGACTGGGGATGGTATGGCGTGGTTGAAACAGAAGAGATCGACAACAGTCTGTATATTTCCTTCATGAGGTCTGAAATGAACTGTGTCCTGCAATCTGACAGAATTTCCTCGGGAAGTCCTACTCTGGAAAAAAATAGACAGCAGTGCCTCAGCGACAGATACAGTATCGATTTTCTTCAGGGGAATTGCTTCAGGAAATCTTGTCGCCGTGTCGACCAAAGTGAGGATATACCGATTTCCTGAGGAAGATGGTGGGAAAGGGCCGACAAGGTCAATGGCCACCTTCCGAAAGGGAACCGAAGTTAGGGGCATTTTGTGCAAAGGTACACATGGGACGCGACCTTTTTGAGTTGTTTTTTTGGCAAATGTCACAAGAACGACAATACTGTGTGACTTCTTTTGTGACCCCTGGCCAAAACAAATGAATCCAGAACTCTTTTTAACGTTCGCTTGATGCCACAATGACCTGTGAACAATGCATCATGGGCCGTATGTAATACTGTTTCCCTCAGTGGTTTGGGAACCACAATCTCTTTGTTGTCTTGTCCAGGTACATGCCTGTAGAGGATGTCAGAGTTCAGTATGTACGTCGGCTTGTCCGTTGGTCTGTCAGAGACACTCTGCCTTGCAGTAGAAAGTACAGTTGTCAATGTCTCGTCGCTTCTCTGCATGGTCTTCAAAACATCTGGCGTAACTTTTAGTTCATCCAGTTTTGAAACCTTGAGCGGTTTTGTTGGTTTTCCTTGCTCTACAACTTTTGATCTTGTACTGATGAGACAAGGAACGAAAGATCCTCTGGCACCACCATGTACTGTTGCGACACCTGGTAGATTTCCCAAAATCAAATCGCAAACTGGATTCTCAATAATACAGGTGGTAAGTGACCCGGAGTAGTATGGTGTGTCAACAGAAATTTTTGCAAGTGGAAAAGTTTCAATTTTTCCACCAAACGATCTGCATCTCTGAACACTGTCAAGATATTGGTCTGGTAGAACAAAAGATTTCCTTACACCAGCTGTGGTGCAATCTGTATCTCGCAAAACAGAACCTTGTAAACCATTAATGGCACAATCCTCCAAAAGAAGACCATCAATGGACTGATCTGGTGCCAAAACAAGACCTTCTTCACATGTAGTGGAAACAAATCCAGTCTTTGCTCCACTTCCTTTGAAAGGACAGTCCCGTTTCAAATGGAATTTGCACTCACAAAAGTGACAACGCATGGTTTGGTTGGCGGACAGCTGGTTACCATTAGTCTGTGAACCTCGACCTTGACCATGCACTGGACCAAAGGGTCTTCGCGCTTGTTGTTCACCACGCCCTCGGAAAGGAAAAGGTCTTTCCGGTGGTGAATACTGGCACTGACGGAAATCGCCAGAACCGACATGGCCTTGACCACGGAAAGGTCGTTGTCTGTTGCCAAAAGACGTGTAAGAGTGCGGACCTTGGAATGAAGCGCGATTTCCTCTTCTATAGTTTCCTTGTCCAGAATGTATCTGAAATGCCGCGTGAGACTCGAAAAGGGACAAATTTTCCTTGCGGGCAACACCTTTATCCGGATGAGCAATACAGTACTGATCCGCCATCTGACACATTTCGTCAACGCTATCGAACTGTCTTTCCTTAAGAAAAGTGGCCAAATCTTTACTGACGCTTTGAAAAAGTTGCTCTCGAAGTAGCAAATCTCGCAGTGATTCGAAAGTTTTATTCATCTTTGTTAGCTCTATCCATCTGTCTAAACAATGACTCATTCTTATCAAAAAAGACGGAAATGATTCTCCCTTGCCAGGACGAATAGATCGGAAACGCTCACGAAAACGGTCAGCTGAACACTGAAACTTCTTTAAGAGTTCTTCTTTTAATTGATCCCAAGTCAACCCTTCCTTTGCCGCAAGTGTGTGGTATAGTGCCAAAGCACTTCCCTTACGCGATAAACAACGTCCATTTCTCCTTGGGCCAACCACAAGAAGTAGCGTGGTTCTCGAACCGAAAAAACAAAACTGTCAATGGCGTCGGTTTTTTCTTCGAACGGCGGCAATTTAGGAATGTATGTTGACTTCGGATGAAATGAACTCACGGAACCAACCTGTGGAGGTGGTGGATGTTCTCTCAATGCCTGTAATTTTTTAATTTCCACATCAGCCTCTAATTCAAGTTGTCTCAGTTTAAATTGCCATTCCTTTTCCTTATCCTCTGCCTCTATCTCTAGTTTTCTTTGATTTTGTTCCATCTCTGTCTGTAGTTTTCTTTCTTCAAACTCTAATCGTTTTAGATTTTCTTGTCGTTCTTTATCTTTTTCTTGTCGTTCTTTATCTTTTTCTTGTCGTTCTTTATCTTTTTCTTCTAGTTGTTTCTGTTTTTCCTCTCTCTCTCCCCCCTCTCTCTCTCTCTCTCTCTCTCTCTCTCTCTCTCTCTCTCTCTCTCTCTCTCTCTCTGTCTGCCCTACCAGACATTGTTGGACATAGTTCGCAAATTTATCACCTTCAAAGCCTAAACGCTCGGCCTGTCGCACATATTCATCAAAATTTTCCATCATGAATAGTTACCACAAACAAACAAGAAACAATGACTAAATATGATTAAAATAAGGCGATATGTGATGTTATATACGTTAAAAAAAAAAAAAAAAAAAACTTTGTTGCACTATGTACAAATAAAGAATTTAAATGCTGGTAGAAACAGGAAAATAATAAAGGCTTACAAAAGAGAAGCACTAATAAAAAGTGACAATGTGATCTTTCCAAAAGAGCTTTTCACTAATATTCTTTCCGAAAGGGAAAAAGACAGCTAAGGAAATGAAATGCAATACTAATAACTCTTTTTTTCCGAATGAAAAGAAAACAGAAAATATAATTTTTTTTCCCCCGGAAATAAATTCCTTATAATGTCTATGTTCTTAACTGTTCTTATTGTACTTGTTATTTCTTACTTAATTTCTTGGTACAACAAAATAAATGAATCACAGAACAAATGAATCGCCTTAAACAATAAGTGAATACAAAGTTACAAAACAAATGAATCAATGAACAATTAAAAAGAGGGGGAGAAAACGTACACTAACGGAAATCCTACCTAAAAGATGACAATGATGAACAGAAACTAGATAGGCGCCTATTGAAGAGAAGGTTTGAAGATTTTTTTTGTAAAGGGGGTGAAAAGGAAATGAAAGAATAGACAGGTCCGGTATAGAAAGAGGAAACCAGAAAAAGCGAAAGAGGCCCTCAGACAGCCACCGTAATGGCAACTGTCTCCCGTAAAGCTGGAGACGGGGAAAGTATTCAAATAATAATACACACAATATACTAAAACGCAACGCAATAAACAATTAATTTAATAAATATACAAGCAGAAAAACACACAAAAAAAACACACCCAAAAGACAATGAAGAAAAGATGCTTATTTGGAGTGAACGGTAATCCACTCCACCACCTACACTACTTGAGTGACGGAGGGGAAGTTGATCCCACACTCAGAGGGTTA
This sequence comes from Conus canariensis, assembly GCA_033310375.1. Classification (NCBI taxonomy): domain Eukaryota; kingdom Metazoa; phylum Mollusca; class Gastropoda; order Neogastropoda; family Conidae; genus Conus; species Conus canariensis. The sequence goes on from JAMYXO010000810.1 coordinate 23,660, forward strand.
AGGGGAAAAATCCAAATAAAACGAGAGGAAAGATAAAGAATTAGACAGTAATGAGAGAGGGAGGGACTAGTGACTCCCCAATGCCATGCCCCCCTGCTAGATCAGAGCAGGAAGAGTTTGGGGCTATCAGTCCGGGGGAAGGGGACAAAACAAAATCTAAACTAGAGGGAGGACAACGACTCCTCAACGCCCTGCCCCCTTGCTGCTAGGTACGAGCAAGAGGAGGTTGAGGCTATCAGTCCTGAGGGGGGAAAAGGTCAAAAAGAAATCCAACCCCCCCCCCAAAAAAAAAAACCCTAACAGAGTAGAGCAAACAAAAGAAATCTCAAACACTCGAACACACACATACAGAAGCAAACGAAAATAAAGACTACAAACAATAATCACAACGATCAATAATACTCTTTCCTCCCTTAATTTTTCCTTGGAGAGGGAATGTTATTTTTTATCTTTAGAGGGGTATAAATAGATTTTTTTTTTCCTTGGAGGGGGTAAAATAGAAATTTTTTTTCCTTGAGGGGGTACAAAAAAAAACCTTGTCCTATGTCCTAAGTCCTGGTCGGGTCACCACTGTCACACTGTGCATAAATGCATGCCTGCACTCAGCCCAGCATTCACTCCGTGCACACGCAATCTCTCCAGACAACCAGAAGGCGCACTACAATAACTCTTCTTCTCCCCCTCCTCTCCGGGGAATAATTTACTAAACGATAATCAGTTTTTTTTCAAATAATGACAAGTTTGTTTTCCAATTTATAACTTCTGTTTCTCCACCCCAGTGGAGGTACAAACATTCCACAGATCCAATAGCTGGGACTAAATTTCATCTCATTTTACATACTATCTCACAGATACTTCTTTCAGCGGTTTCTCCTCCTCACTGGAGAAACATTATATGCATTTTCAAAGAAAAATCAAAAGATGGCTTAAAATATAGTAGTATCAACTGAGTTCATCAGGGGGGACAATTAAAAATCATTATGGGTCAACATGCCAAATGCTTTGTTTTCTCACGACTGGTGCAGTCGTTGTCTTCTACAGCTCGATTCTCCAACCCTGGAGACGATTAGGTGCTGCCACAGCACTGTAGCCCAAATATTTGTGCGACTGCCTCAGTCGCCTAACTGGTGCTGCCACAGCACTGGGAAGGGCTGAAACACGAATGAAGTCCGTGTAAGTAATCTATTTCAAAATCTGAATAATGATAAATTCTTTTCCCTATTTCCCTTTTCTTAACTCCCTTTTTTTCTCTCCCCATCTGTCTGTACCTCACCTGATAATGGTAAATTGCAGGTGGAACTCGTTCTTCAGACAACCTGTCCGCTCAGTGTCCCCAAGCCATCTCCTTCCTATACTTTCTTTTTCCCTCCTGCGCTCACATTCAGTGAGTACTCGTCTAACTCTACGCATTTCCAGCCCTTGTTTGCTGACCAATGGACAACGTCCGTCCATTCAACCAATAATCGCCCTACGTCTATAGCCACCAGCGACACCGATCACACTGGTCAGGCCACGTGAATGATTGTTTCTTTTACCTTTTCTTTTCCCTACCTAGGAAAATGCTTTATAACCAATAAGGGCGTACGCGATGGAACGTCACATGTCGCCATGTGAGGCTACATCACATGACACAGACAAATGAAGAGAAAACATGAGACCTGTAGTGGAGACTGAAAGACAGGCAACGCAGACAGTCACTCACACATACAACAGACTTCAATGACGCTGTGCTGGCACTGTCTCACCTTGGAGTCCTTACTATCTGTTGGTTTCAGGCCTGTGTGGTCCCTGCAGGGAATCCCTCACCATCTAGAGCAGTCTGTGAAGGCAATTCCTCAGAAGAGAAAACACAGCACACCACCTGTTTCTGCGGTAAGAGCTCAAAATCCTCAATACTCCCTTCTACACAAAGTATTAGGCAGGAATGGGTAGAGAAGAAACATCCACACATGCCACTGTCATCAGCCCTTGAAAACCTCAGGCTGATTTGTCTGGTTCATTGTTTTACGTGTGAAGGGGATGGAACTGACTTCAAACAGGTTTATCTCCTGTTTGGGAAACTGGGGCTGATTTGCGGGGCAGGATAGGGACACTCAGTCAGTCAGGCAAAGGTAAATCATTATAGAAGGTACATCAGGTAAATAGTTATAGAAGGTACATCAGGTAAATTATTATGGACGGCACATCAGGTAAATCATTATACAAGAGCTTTTCATCGATTATTCTTATGTCTTTAACTATTCTTGTGCCCCAAAGTGGACACATTTTACTACAATCCCTTTATAGACAGAAGCTGCATCATCCGTGTGCAGTCAATGTTTCTTTCTGTTCTTTGTGATTTGTTTTGGGGTTGAAAATTCCCGATCTCAGAGCTGACAGTACGACTGGTTGTGGTACTATCATCAACACAAACCTGTCCCCAGTTTCACGTTGGGTTGGTCGTTCAGTTATTCAACTCATAGCGATGTATGAAATTCAACATGTTTTGATTTGCGTGCAGGCTAAATATTGCTATTGTCCACATTCACTGAGTTATTGCAATGCTAACACAAGTTTTAAAAAAGTATTTTAACTCACATAATTACTAAAGGCTGTCGATCACAGTGTGTATTATATACACAACGATATTAAGTCATGTTGTATCATGAGAGTTTTACAGTGTGCCCGTTTTCAGGGGGTTTTTTTGTAACCAAGTGGGACATGGAGTCAGTCCAGTCCTTCAAGTTATCCTTCCCTCTGTCCGTGGTTAGACAGATTTTAAAATCAGTACCTGCCTGTGCATGTGGTCTGATTCTTGATATTCCTCTTATTCTATTTGACAGAACTAGTAAAAGAACTCACTTTTCTTTCTTTGTGACAAAATCAACTCTGTTACCTTCCACTGACAATGTCAGAAATGTTCAAACCTAGTTATGAGATTGGGTGGAGCCTGGCTCTGATGGCTGTTTATCTTATTAAATCTCATCTACTTGGAAGATGTTTTTACAAAACACACACACACACACACACACACCACACACACACACACACACACACGAGCGGGCGCGCGCGCACACACACACACACACACACACACACACACACACACACACACACACACACACACACACACACACCTCCCTCACAACGATTTTTTCCCCAATCTTTAACGGTTATGTTTGTTTGTCTGTTTTCAGTTTCATTCTACCTATTTACCATATCAGTATGGTTCAGCCTGTACTTTGCACGTGGAGCAAGGATTTTTATTTCCCCACCAACTCCCTTCTTCCCCCTTCTGTCCCTTCTCATGCTACATACACCCATAAGCAACTCAATTCTTATGAGTAATATGTAAGTCTGCTGCATAATCTGAAGACCTTGCACTTCGTCTGTTGCATATAGAATTTATGTTTCTGCGTATCAGCGTATATATTGTGTGTGTGTGTGTGTGTGCGTGTGTGTGTGTGTGTGTGTGTGTGTGTGTGTGTGTGTGTGTGTGTGTGTTTGTGTGTTTGTGTGTATGCGTGCGTGCGTGTGTGTGTGTGTGTGTGTGTGTGTGTGTGTGGTGTGTGTGTGTGTGTGTGTGTGTGTGTGTGTGTGTGTACGTGTGTGTACGTGTGTGCAAACGCACATGCTTGTGTGTTTGTGTGTGTGCGTGCATGCGTGAGTGCGTGCGTAAGTGCGTAAGTGCGCGCGCGCGCATGTGTGTATGTGTATGTCTTTGTGCGTGTGTGTATGTGTGTGCAAGTGTGAGTGAGTCAGTGAGTGAGTGTGTGTGTGTGTGTGTGTGTGTGTGTGTGTGTGTGTACGTGTGTGTGCGCGCGTGCGCGCGCTTGTGTGTGTGTGTGTGTGTGTGTGTGTGTGTGCGTGTGTGTGTGTGTGTGTGTGTGTGTGTGTGTGTGTGTGTGTGTAGAAATATCCCGGGTATATGTTCACACACACACACGCACACACACACACACACACACACACACACACACACACACACCACACTAGCATATGCATTTGCACACACATACATACACATTCACACACATGCACATACATATGCACATGCATACACAGATACATACACGAATGTACTCTTGCGCACCACATACACTGGCACACACAGGTGGGCCCATGCCTATACACCTGTGCACATGCATACACACACGCACGTTTACACTTACAACACACACACACACACAGACACACGCACACACACACACACACACACACACACACACACACACACACACACACATACACACACACACACACACACACACACACACTCACACACACACACACACACACACACACACACACACACACACACACACACACACAGTGATAACAATGTCACAGTCAATGTTCGGTAAGTTACACAAGGTCTAACCAGCGCATCGGGTTAATAGTAGGTCAGATATCTGCCAAGTTGCGGTCATCAGACCCTCTTCTTAAATCCTCTCATCCTAGTCATTATTACATGTATCCCTCAACTTTTAATTATGCGCAGTGTGGTCTCGAATTCAGTGGATGTGGTGTAGGGTATATGAAATTGTCCGCAGGCGGTGATACATTGATGTAACTAAAGCTGAAACTCTGTGTGTGTGTGTGTGTGTGTGTGTGTGTGTGTGTGTGTGTGTGTGTGTGTGTGTGAACATCTACCCCGAATATTTCTGTACACACACACACACACACACACACACACACACACACACACACACACACACACACACACACACACACGTACGCACGCACGTGCGCACGCACGCAAGCACGCACACACTTAATTTGTTTTTATATTAAGCCTATTTCTTTCTGCGTGGTCTCAACTCTGACTGTTGTGTATTATGCAATATCGAAATCCACGATATTTTGATTTTTTTTTCTTTCTATTACACTAATCTAAGCCCTGGAGTGATTATTATGTAACAACGTTTTATAAGGATAAAAGGTGTAAACGAAATAGCAACGAGTGATCATGTAAAACGTCTCTCTCTCTCTCTCTCTCTCTCTCTCTGTCTCTCTCTCTCTCTCTCTCTCTCTCTCTCTCTCTCTCTCTCTCTCCTCCCCTCTCTCTCTCTCTCTCTTTGATTTTTTTCACCAGTACTTCTTTCCTTTCTTTCTCCTTTCCTTCTCTCCTGATATATTTCTTGATTTCTTATCAGTTCTTCACGATTTCCTTCTTTCTTTAACTTTTTTTTAAAATCTTTTCTTCGTTGTCTTTTGATTATTGTATTCATTCTTTACTCTTCTCTACTTTTTTGTCGCCCTCCTACTTGCTGATTTTTCACCATGACACTCATGAACAATCTGTACTATGGAATCATTTTTTGAAACAGAAGTACATTTATTTAAATATCACACACACACACACACACACACACACACACACACACACACACACACACACACACACGCACACACACACACACACGCACGCACGCACGCACGCACGCACGCACGCACCCACCCCCCCCCCCCCCACACCAACACACACACTCACACACACATTGTGTCTCTTACCTAAGCTGTAATCTGTACGACAAGGGAACGTAAAAGAGTTCAGTGACAAATATTTTACACTACGCTGTGTCTGTTTAGTGTTACTTAATCAGAAGCATGTCGACTTTTATAGACAGACTTACATGATTTTTCCTCCCTATGTACTCACTGTTTTCCGTGCACAACCTCTCTCTCTCTCTCTCTCTCTCTCTCTCTCTCTCTCTCTCTCTCTCTCTCTCTCTCTCTCTCTCTCCTCTCTCTCTCTCTCTCAATGTAACAAACAATGAATAAATCATGTGCTTGCCTGACAGAAAAGCCGTGTGAACAAATTAGATAAATCACCTGCTGACAAGCAATAAACAGTTCATAAATGTAATAGCTAAACGTGAAAGTACACACAGACACACACAGAAACACATAGAGACATACATAGATACATACACACAGACAGACAGACAGGCAGGATGACAGGCAGACAGTGTGTGTGTGTGTGTGTATGTGTGTGTGTGTGTGTGTGTGTGTGTGTGTGTGTGTGTGTGTGTGTGTGTGTGTGTGTGTGTTGTGATCTGAGAGAGAGAGAGAGAGAGAGGCACAGAGAGACAGACAGACAGACAGAGACAGAAACAGACACAGAGACAGACAGATAGAGACAGATAGAGATAGACAGAGGCAAAGACAGAAAAACAAAGAGAAAGAGAGCGAGAGACAGACAGACAGACAGATAGATAGACAGAGACATATTGACAGACAGTGAGACAGAAAGACAGAGATGGAGAGACAGAGAGAAAGAGGGGCGTGAGTGGTATGTGCGCATGCTTTCTTTGGGGCACATGTGTGTGTGTGTGTGTGTGTGTGTGTGTGTGTGTGTGTGTGTGTGTGTGTGTGTGTGTGTGTGTGTGTGTGTGCGTGCGTGTTTTGGGATTGTGGGAGGATTGGCTGGGGGTGTCTGAGAGAGAGAGAGAGAGAGAGAGAGAGAGAGAGAGAGAGAGACAGACAGACAGACAGACAGACAGACAGACAGACAGAGAGAGAGAGGAGAGAGAGAGAGAGAGAGAGAGAGAGAGAGAGAGAGTCACAGAATCAATAACCGTATGTTTCTATGAACTATATATCTTTGCACATATGTTCCCTTTGTTGCACACACTGATTTGTCTCTTGTGCACAGTGTGTTGGCTTGTATTTTCATTGATTGATTTCTTTGTTGTCAGGTCTTCTACTCTGCATCGCCTTGTCGTGTTTGTTTTTAAGGTTGGTACATCACGAAATTGGGAAATTAGACTTACCTTTACCGCAATCATTTTACACAACAGTAACATTCTTTGTAGAGAGTAGATCCACGAATTTGATTTCAGACTCCTACGTACTCGTTTCATTTAACTGATCATGTGCTTCTCCTCTCTCCCTGCAGTAGTGTGTGTGTGTGTGTGTGTGTGTGTGTGTGTGTGTGTGTGTGTGTGTGTGTGTGTGTGTGTGTGTGTTTGTGTGTGTGTGTGTGTGTTTGTGTGTGTGTGTGTGTGTGTGTGTGTGTGTGTGTGTGTGTGTGTGTGTGTGTTGTTGTTGTTGTTGTTGTTGTTGTTGTTGATTTATAGTCTGTTCACACTTGGTGATATTAGACTTTACTGGGGGGTAGGGGGGGGGGCGAGGGGAGGGGGGAAGGGGAGGGGGCGGGGTGAGGGGAGGGGGATTGGGGGAGGGCGGAGGAGGAGGACAGGGGGGAGGAAAATGTCAGAAATAATGTCAAGAACAGTACAAATTTAGATATAAACTACACTGTCATAATTATAACAATATGCTAATTTGAGATTGAGAGATAATTTTTGCAACCTCAACAATTTCTGAACTGAAAGAAATAGCGTGAACCGGTTTAGATTTCGAAATTTCAATGTTTGCTTTTGAATAAAGAGCATTTAAAATGGGGCAATGGAAAAGTATATGTTCACCAGATAATGGTTTAGAACATGCACACGCTATATTTTGGGAATATTTGGTCTTCCAAGAGTTCAAACGTATCTTGTATATTAAACTAGAAATATGTCTAGGATATGTTTCCATTACACATTTATCTTGAGACTTCTCAATTCGGAAACAGCTTTCCAATAACGAATGTACTTCATATATATCTAACTTCAAATTACTTTTTGCAGCATTGCCCATTGCCCCGCATCTGGCTAGTTTATCTGCTATTTCATTCCAATAAATACCACAGTGTGAAGGGACCCAGCCGAAGACTATATTTACTCCTGTGGAAATAATGTAATTAATTAAATGCTTTATTTCAAGGATTACATCCTTCCTTGTTTTAACATCCCAAACTTTCAAACTATCTAACACTGCCTTAGAATCAACACAAAATAAAATGTTACAGAAAGAATGATTACTATCACAAATAAAGAGTAATGCCATAAGAATAGCATACAATTCTGCCGTAAAAATAGAAAATCCTTTTCCAAGGCTGTATGCTTTTTGAACTTTTAAAGCCGGAATAACAAAACCTGAACCTGCACTTAACTGGCAAACGGAACCATCCGTAAAAATTTTTAAGTGATTAGAATATTTGTTTTCTAAGTTTTCTCTCACTTTATAAGTTAAAATGTTAATGTTATCATTTTTCCGGACATTAGTGTAATCTACATCAAAGATAGCTTGTCTATGTTCCCATGGAGGCACCGGGGGAACAACAGGAGCAGGTGAGAGTGAAGTGACATCAATATTGCATTTTTCAAAAGAATCTTTCGTGTAATTTCGAACGGGACAAAGATAACCTAGCTGTTGAGCTCTTTTGGGATATTCAACATTTGAATCCATCAACACTTCGTTTTCGACTGAATTAGGTACTGAAAGACTTCTTGCAATATATTTGGCCACAGCTAATCTACGTTGATCTGACAGTGAGAGCATATCAATTTCTTTGTACACCTTCAATGTGTTTGTGTGCACTGGGACACCAAGCGCTAATTTGATAGCTTTGCTGTCTATACTTTGCAATTTTTTCAGTAGACTTTGAGGAGCTGAAAAATAAACTTCTGGTCCGTACACTAGTTTTGATCTTATTAGAGAAACAGCTAGGTGCAGGAGGGTTTTTGTATCTTGAGCCCACGGTTGAATACAAATAATTTTCAATAAGTTTAAACGTTTCCTTGTTTTAGCTATCAAGCTTTCAATGTAAAAACGCCAGTTAAGTTTATGGGTTAAATTCACACCCAGAAATTTTATGTTTTGTGAGTACTGCAATTCAGAACCATTCAATTTGAAGCTTGGCAAATACATTGGATTGTCTCCATTATTGAAAAACATTAATTGTGTTTTTTCACCTGAGAGAATAAGCCCGTTATTTTCCATAAAGTTGTTTAATTTATCTATCTCTAACTGATATATCTTCTGTACATGATTCGTAATTCTCTTGCCAGTATGCTTTCGAATATTTGTATTTATCCACATAGCAATGTCATCGGCATATTGTACTAAACTCACACTTTTTGATAATATCTTTGGAAGATCATAAATAAGAATGTTAAACAACATGGGGGCTATAATAGAACCCTGTGGAATTCCGATATCAATGCTCTGAAAAGACGAGTAAACTTTCCCTATTCTTGTACATATGGATCTCTGCGATAAAAAGCTTTTAAAGTATTGAAACATCGTTCCATTAATTCCTATTTCTTTCAATTTATATAGTAGTCTAGCGTGCCAGGTACTATCATACGCTTTTCTGATATCAAAAAAGGTAGCAAGTGTACTTTTCCGTCTAGCAAACTGCTTTTTAATTTGACTTGTAAGTTTCACCAAATGATCTATTGCACATCGACCTTTGCGAAATCCCGCTTGATTCACTGGGATTATATTTTCTTTTTCACAAAAATATAAAAGACGTCTTTGGATAATCTTTTCTAACAACTTTCCAACGTGAGAGGTTAGTGCTATTGGCCTGTAGCTTCCAATGTCTGACCTGGGCTTACCTTGTTTTGGAACTGGGACTACAACAGATCTCTTCCAGATACTCGGGAGAGTTCCATTAAACCAACATTTTTGGTAAAATGAATGCAGTAATCGTTTCCAATATGAAGGTAAGTGGTATAACAGTTGATAGGATATACCATCTAGGCCAACAGCACTTGAATTTGAAGAAAAAGATTCTAATGTCACATAAAATTCATCATATGTAATAGGAGCGTTTAAATAATGGAAATGATTTGGTGGTGGATCCTGATAGATAGTTCGTTTTTCTTCCTCCTCTCTAAAACACCTGATAGATGGACTGAGACTAGACAGCAAGTTATTTCTGAAAATATTTTGACGAATGCTTCAGCTTTCTCCTGTGAGGATAGGAGAGCATTATCATCTAACTTAATTGGGTACTGTTGCAAGCAATAACCATTTTTCAATTTTTTAACCATTTTCCAAACCTTATGGATATCTTTTGATTCCAATATTTTGGATCTACAAAATTCTGAGAAATGTATTCTTTTCGCTCGGGCAACGACTCTGTTACTGTTATTTTTGGCATGTTTCATCGCTAAGAAATTTTCATCTGTTCTCACTTTCAGCCAAGCTTTATAAGCTTCTTTTTTAAGAGCTACAGCTATCGCACAATCTAAATTCCACCATGAATTACCAACATATTTCCACTGTTGGGCATCTTTACAAATAGGAATAGATTTTCCGGCAGCCTGTAAGACATGTTGACAAAACTCTGTATAATATGCATCTATACCTTCATTTTCAATACTACGGAAATGTGTATTGGACAAGATCGATTCATACAGAGACCAATTTGCATTTTTATATGAAAACTTTGGGATGCTATCTTCATTTCCATCTTCTTCATTTTCAATATGCTCCTTTAACTGTATGACGATTGGGAAATCATCGCTGCCCAAAGTATCATCCTCTGTTGACCATACCGAGTTTACTGCCAACTCCGGAGAAATTAAAGATAAATCAATAGAAGTAGGTTTATGAGTGGAAATGTCTGGCAGTCTGGTAATACTACCATCGTTTAATAAAACCAATTTGGAGTCAACAATATTTTCAACTAAACGGTTGCAAGTTATAGTGGTGCAACCATATTCCCAAAATGGAGCATGCGCATTGAAATCTCCCAGTATTACCCATTTGTTGTTTGACAAAGGAAGGTTTTTTTATCCAGTCTGTATTATCTGCCTTTGGGCCACTGGGATAGTAAGCAGAAATGATGTTTAAATTTGTCTGCTTGTTCAGTTTTACAGTAACCCCAGTTGCGAAAACTTCAGCATTAGTGGGAGTAGGAGGGTTCAGAGGACAGTAATTTAGATCCCTTCTCACATAAATGGCAGTTTGAATCTTTTTACCATCATTCCCATAGTTATACAAAGGTGGATAATAAAAATTGCGTATTTTCGGTAGCTTATGAGCATCTACATTTAGTGATTGTAATGCTAGCACTGAATAATTATGGTGATATATATGATTTTCAAAGTGTAAGAGATTTGTTGATATTGACCGACAGTTCCATTGAAATATTAATAAATTATCATTGGAAGTTTTCATAAGACTTAGTTAACAGAGTCAAATGGCAAGGTGAAGTTGACGAGTCACCAAGGGACGAATTGCCAGCTGAAAGAGTCCCATGTGTCCCCTGCACGAGGATGGAAATGCCACGGACCGTGTGTGTGTGTGTGTGTGTGTGTGTGTGTGTGTGTGTGTGTGTGTGTGTGTGTGAGAGAGAGAGAGAGAGAGAGAGAGAGAGCATTTATCTGCCCGATAAATATTATTTTAATGTAATGATGAAGTTAAAATAACATATTCATATGAGTGTCTTGGGGTATATTTTACAACAAAATTGAGTATCACTACTACTTTGTTTGAAGAATGGGGTCATTGAAATGTTAATGTCGCTAGGAAGTTTAATTACAACAGATTTAGAGTTATTTCTGAACCTATGTGATACACACATTGAACCAATACTGAACTACGCAGCTTAAGTTTGTGGTCCTGAGAAAGATAGCGATCTCATAGAAACTGTAAATACATTTTGGCTGTAAAAGATTTCTGAACGTTCCCCTGCACGCCTAAAAACGTATGTGGTGAAAGTGGTAGATCTTCCCTTAATATAAAAACTCCTCTGGAACGTACTGGCTAAAACTCCTTAAATCACCCATGTCACGACTGTGCAGGCATATGAGATGCTTCTTGTACAGTTTGAATCTGGGCATAACAATTGAGTAACCAATGTGCAGAACGTTTAAAGTGAAAATGAACTTGGTATAGAGTGGGTGTTTAAAGGACTTGGATGGAAACATAGTTTTCTCGCTGAATTTAAAGACAGACTTACTTCATGTAATGTGCTAATCTGGCATTCAGCATCAGAAAATAATGCCGAAGATGGCCGAAGGCAATGTAATGTATGTAGTTCTTTTCTTTGTTTTTTACAGTTACGAACACCTTTATTACGTTGATCAATGGGCAAAATAGTGGAAACAGAAAAAAATATCCAACGCAAAGTATGGCCCACTCTTTTTTTTCCTCTCCTGAAATGATGACAAAATTCTAATCATAATGACACTGCTCACACGGTTCTGTTTCATGAAAGTTTTAAACACAGGGAACTGGAAGTGAACAGAATCGTAATAACTGCCTTTGTCCATTTCTATTGAAAGGATTGTTGTTATTGCAAGTTGACAGATTCGGACCATGCCAATACCATCAACAAAGCGCGCAAAGTCGACCGATTTATCTATCAAATGAGCTAGAAGATCGATTGATTGTACCGATTGTTAAACTGGGCACGACATAGGTGTTTTTGGAAGTCAGTAAAAATACAGGTTTGATGTTTTACATATCATCAAGCGTATGGTACAGAATTAATAACAACACAGAAATAATCACGATATACGAATGGTCATTCTTCCACTTTAAGATAAAACACTTTTTTTCCACACACCTTTGTTTTCAGTTCAAGTTTATGTATTTATAATTTCAGTATTATACACTTGAGAAGATAACGGAAAATGCAACAACACTCTTGACAGAATAAAGGCAAGATCATAAAAAGAACATCAGAAACAAATCAAAAACACATATACAAACACAAAAAAAGAATATGACAACTGCCAATCATTCGTACAAATAAGTATTTGTCATTAAACATTGATGGTATCTTAAGGTGTAAAATATTAATTCTTAAAGATTACGCAGATGTTGTGGTTACATACTCTTAGCTAGCATGGAGTTTATTTTGTTTTGTTTTGTTTCGTTTTTAATGAAGCATATATTTTTGTGTTTACATTCCTTTACTTTCAATTAATTCTTTATGCTTATGCCACTCAGTATTAAACTTTGCCGTGTTAAACTTAACATAGGCGATGCATTTTTTCTATTTTGAACCTGTCCTTTGATAATTCACTGATTACGTTTACATGAAGAAATTAATTTCTTAATTTACATCTGTAGAATTAAGCAAACAGCAGGATCAAGTTTAGCACTCTGTCAGATTTAAAATGTGTTGTGTCTAAACAGTATCATTTTTTTCATTTAAAATTAAGAAGTTATATGTAGACATCTATCTTTAATTGTTGAAATTGCTCTGTAAAACTGCTTTATTTCTAAGAACGTTTTGGTAAAAGTCACATCATATATATATATATATATATATATATATATATATATATATATATATATATATATATATATATTGTATAACAGCAGATTTGTTGTTTACCTAATTGTTTCATTACTTATATTTTGAGAAGCATTTATTTTATTTTTCCCCATTCACCCACTCAAGCACATACTGTTAGTTAGGCAGAATGATATACCACTGCAGATATGAATGCTTATCTCCCCCTATTTCTTCAATCTAAGACATAAGAGCAAGCTTTGTTTATAATTGAATATTTCTTGCAGTCATTGCAACACCAAGCTGCTCTGTAAGTTGCTGGAATGGTGCTCGGTACTTATCCTTGGAATTTATTAGTTTATTGTAATTTAGTCTCTTGTGGATTCATTCCAAGAACTGGCCCTCAGCACTTGTGTCTTAAGAGGTTATCTTTTTATATTTTCTACTTTTCACAAGAAAATGTAGCTTGTTTTGCTCTTTCATGATTTTCTTTTGCTTCTTAGGTGGCACCTTTGGTTGCTTTTTTGAAAACCCAACAAACATACTGCGGTATTGCACACCAGCCTTTTCTGGGATGGCATTCTTCTTGGGACCGAAAAGGCAGCGGAGTCAGGTTGCCGCTTTCCGCGATCACTGACGGGAGGCAATCAGGTTTCGAAATATCGGTATCTGACCAGGAGTTATATGTTAGTGGGTTTCCTCCCCATTGGAGATTGTCTCCTTCTTGGAGACTATAAGCTTGCTGAAGGCTCATTTTGAGAAGCATTTATTTTATTTTTCCCCATTCACCCACTCAAGCACATACTGTTAGTTAGGCAGAATGATATACCACTGCAGATATGAATGCTTATCTCCCCCTATTTCTTCAATCTAAGACATAAGAGCGAGTTTTGTTTATAATTGAATATATATA